>JAJMYO010000365.1:0-20124 GCA_023087385.1 Diplodia sapinea | reverse complement strand
CCCCCCCCCCCCCCCCCCCCCCCCCCCCCCCCCCCCCCCCCCCCCCCCCCCCCCCCCCCCCCCCCCCCCCAATGTACAGGAATAAGAGAACGAACGAACAGAGGGCTAGCTGTTGTTGCTGTTGCTAGCAAAGTTGGGTGGGAAACGTCTTTTTTGGGTTTTTGGGTCGCTTGCTTGTGTCGTTTGCTCGCGAGCACCATGGAAGACTATGTACTTGCGGGCTTGGATATGAAGCGACGGCTTTTTTTGTTATTTTCTTGCTTTTCTTGCAGGAGGGAGGGAGGGGGGGGGGGTGGGGGGGGGAACCGGCGGGTGGCGGGCAAGAAAGCGCGGTTTCCACGGAAGCAAAAGAGCAAATGGTTTTTGAGTGAGTGTGTGTGTGTATGTATATACATATCCCTTTTTCTCTTGAAATCCTGCGGGTTTCCCACGGCAATCCTTTTCTCGGTCTTCAATTTTTTCTTCCGTTGCTTGGCAGGCGCGGCGGCTGCTGCTTCTGTTGCTTGTAAATATCGTCTCTCCCATGAGAGAAGCAAGCAAGCGGTTAGAGATGTGGCAACATGATATCATAGCTTATTTAATACGGTGGCGGTTTCATCACTTTTTTTTTTTTTCCCCCTTTCTTGAAGAGTTTTTGGGAGCAGGAGATTTGCAGTGTGATTGATGATGATGGTATTCTCAATCGTCGTGGGGCGGTATGTAACACTGTTGCGGCTCCGAGTCAGGAACCATATTTCAGATCACTTGCAAATTGCCCCCGTGCGCGACCATCTTCGATGATCGAAAAGTCTCGGTCGAAGATGCGACGATTAATGACGAGTAATCAGCGGACTTGAGACGGAGCGGCGAGATAAAACACACACGGCGGTGTCGATATCGGGTAAGGAGGGGGTGGGGGGCAGACACCGGAGAGAAGTCAGTTCGCATGGGTTTGTGTTGCGGTCCCGTAGATACCTAGACTTTCTTTCCGCCTCCGCAGATCATTCGGTGTGTGGTTGGTGTGGGGACTGCGATGTGGGAGCGGGAGGCAACGACATAATGATGAGAGCAGCGCTTGCTGTTGCGACACAGAGCATCGGATGACTATGACGAACGGGCATTTCGGTGGTGGTGAGGGTGCGATGGGAGGTTATGTAGAGTCGAGTCTTCGATGTCCATCAAGGTGTTGTTGGTCTTAAAGAACACGGACAAGCCTCCGAAGCAGCAGCAAAACGAGCCTCGAAGACGATTAGTCATCCGCAACAGAGCTACTAGCCAGCCCTTTTTACCCAAACAGGAAATTTCCCACTTCAATTCCAACACCACCACCATGGTCGAAGTCGCAAGGTAAAAACTTCTGCTCTTCCACTTACATTATTCCAGCCCTTCTTCTTGCTCCTCTTCGTCCTCTCGATTAGAAAAAAAAAAATAACCCCTTGCTAACAGACTTGACTCCCAAAAACAGCCACATCGGCCCCACGGACTGCACCACGCACCCCAGCGACGCCCGCGCGGCCGACGCGCGAGCTGTGCGGCTGGCGCGCAACGTGCACGCCATCGACAAGGAACCGGCGGCGCTTGGCGCTGGCGGAGGAGAGGTTCGGATTGATCCCGGTCGATGACGTCGCGAACGTATAACTCGCGCACAAAGGACGTCGCGAATCACATTCTCGAGGTGCTGGAGCCGGGGCGCGCGGCGGGCTGGACCCGCGCTATCTAGGCGATCAGCGGCTTCAGGAGCGCCGACAGCTTGCTTGCAGCACCGGGCGATATTGCGCGCGACGGGGCTGGAGCGCGCGACAGCGGCGACAACACGCCCGCCCGCCGCCGTCGTCATCAAGGCGACGCGGAAGTGCGGGAAAAACAATGTCGCGCTGATTGGCGACTTCTTCTTCTTCTTCGAGATGAACCTGGTTCCCGTTCGGGATGCTGATGGAGAAGACGATTACGCTGCGGGGCGGGCAGTCGATGGCGCAGAGGGTGAGTTTTTTCTTCCTGGGATGATCATGTTCATGTGGCTGTTGCTGGTTATTTCTTTTGCCTCGTCATGCACAGTACCATCCTTTTTCCTTTTGAACGCGGTTCTGGAGGGCAAGTACGATCCGTCGTGGATGTTTACGCACGAAGGTATGTCCCCGTTCACTCACCCTCCATCTTCTGGCTGGAAGATGCGGCTACTGACTCGCAAATGAAAAAGATGACTCTGAGAACATCTCTGATCGTTCTGCCAAGTTCCACGAGCACAAGATCCCTGGAGGATTGAAGGTGCTCCTGACCACTGAGTTCGGCTGCAGCCACGGAAAGTAGAGTGATGGTTGTATTGGGACCAGAGATCGGGATGGGTGCGACTCAAGAGATGATATAGAGAAGATTCGATGCGGTATCCAATAAGAATCATAATCTAGCTTTATATGAAATTGATGATTGTATATCATCTGCTGCTGGCGACGATGTTGGATGTCATAGGCTGGGCGTGCCGTTTGGGGAGAAGAGGAACTGAGTGGGAGGGGGAAGATGATGACCGATGCCTTGCCATCACAGCGGTTGATGGGAGATCTAAGCCCTCTAAGCTCACCGAAATCAACACACTCGTTCTTTGAGTAGTTGAAAGCCAGGTCCGGGCGTAAGTGTAAGTTTTAAATGCCCACGTAAGAATGGCAGATCCTCAGAGGAAGAATCAACAACGATTCGTCTCTGAATCAACTCTTACTTGCATCATATTGAAACTTGATCAACTATTTAAACCAACCGCCTAACCGGGCGGGGTAGAGGCATGAGCTAGGAGCATCGAGCCCCAGTAGCCGTTAGGGTAGGCTCTGGTATCCAGGTGGACGCAGTGCAGCAGCTCGAGGCAAGTCTCGCGCACGGCCTTAAACTTCGCTTGATCCTGCGGCGACAGGGGCGTACCCTGCGGTGTCAGGTACACCGCGCCGTCCTTGACCAGGCAGTGGGCCGCCCACAGCCACACAGTCATCCAACCCTTCCCTCCCCTCTTCGATGACATCTTTTTGTTGAACGCCGTGATGGTCATGGCCGAGTGGCTGTCAAGGTTGAGGCCGTCTTCACACATCCTCTTGGCGAACTTGTCTCGCAATTTGAGCCTGCGAAGAGCGCCATGTTAGCACACCGAAACAAGCCCTTCGAACGGGCATGCATGTAGGAACAGAGGGCTTTTTCTCACCATCCATTGCGCCGACCCAACTCCCTCTCGTAATGCACGGTCTCGGCACCCTTGGCGAAGCGGCGCAAGTTCTGGTTGACTGCTGGATCCATGATCATCCGGAGCATGTTCCACGACGGTCCGGTTCGGAGCGCGTGCTTCCAGAACGCGACAAAGGTGTCGACCTTGAAGGGGAACAGCGTGACTATCGTTGCCTGTTGGGGCACGGCCCCGATGCCTTGCGAGGGATCCGAGGAGTCTTCGTCCAGCTCGAAGCACTCCCGAGGGTCGTCGTATACGGACCGCAGAGTACCTTGGGCCTGCTGCGACGACGCATGTCGGCCTGCAGGCTGCCATGAGAAGGTCGTCGAAGCCTCTACGGGCTCCAGGTTTAGCAACGCCTTATAGTAGGTCGAGCGCGGGACCAGGGGCTGGCCGTGGGGAGGACAATCGCGCTCGAGGTCCTGATGAGCGTCCCACAGCAGGTCTAGTGCCTGTTTGTAGCAATTCCAGAGATAGGCCGCCGTCGCCGCCCTCTTCGTCGTCTTGTCTTCCTTGTTTGCCATGCTGACGGCCTCGTAGGCGGCGTCATGGTCGGAAGCGTACGTGTTGTCGTTCTTGTTGAAAGCAAACATGTCGGCATCCACTACCAGTTTGTGAGCGGCGACCATCCAACAGACTCGGTGGTTGAATGCCTCGTCGTTGATGAAGCTCTGCAAGCTCGTGTTTTGCACCTTGGTCCTAGTATCCTCATTGTCTAGAAAGACAAGGAGTCTATTGGCGGCCGCATTGCGCCAGAGTTGCCCGCGAGCGGAAAGAATTAGTCGACGACGAGAGAACGACGGGTCCGATACTTCCCAAGCAGTAGCTTCCGTGATGTTATTCTCTTGAATGAAGCTTTCTCTAGTATCAATATCGTAGCGGAAGCCGAGCTAGAACCTCTCACGATCGCGCTTGTCGTCCGAGTAGAACGTCAAGGCCCATTCGAACAAGATCTCCTTGAGGTTAGGACCATCGGCCAACGCCTTCGAGTGGTGGCTGCCGCCGCGTCGAGTGCGCACCATATCTGCTTATAATGCAGGGTACGGAAGCAGACCGGCTAGTGTTCTATGCGCGCGTCGGATGGTGGTGGAATAAAGTCACGAGCGAGCGCGGAATGTAGCGTACAGCAGTGGGTGGGCGGGACGGTGGTGTTGTGTTGATCGAAGCGCGCTGGGCAAACAGAAGCTGAATTGCGTCAAAAAGCAGAAGATCGCTGGCTAGCACGGCAGCAAAGGCTGTTGTACGTGAACAACTATTTTGACTCTCACTGCTGCTGTCATGGCAGCTTAGCACTAACCTACGCTACGGCGAAAGGTGACGGGCATTCTCGTCGAAGCGGAAGCGCGCTGTCTTCCTTGGACAACGCCGTATGCCACATAAACTCGGAGACCCCCTGTTGAACCCTCCTTCTTGATACTTGTCTATATTTTGTGGTATTGCGTTGGGGGGAGGAAGTCTCCCTTGAATCGTGAGCGCCGCCAGACCTGGACAAATCATCACGACCATCCTACTGAATTCTCTTCACCAAATAGCCGCGTCTTCTTAACCACCGCATGGTTGCTTTTATGGGACAGATTCTCACCACCCAAGCGTATTTCCAAATCATCCAGCACGTTCAATCGTCTACAGTGTTCAAGTGACGGAGAAATCACCATCTTCGAGAACCTTGCTCTCCCACAACGCCCCGAACAGCTCCAACGTTCGCTCTTTGAACAAAAGATAAAAATTCTACCCCAGAAATAACTTCTAAAGTCTCAAGGCATGAACACTAAGGATAGCATCGTCGATGAATGGCGGCGCTGCGGTCCTCCCGCAGAGAAGCCTCTGGAGAAGTACAAGGAGTGCATGGATCAGTCCGTCGGCCATCTCGGTAAGGCGCCGAACCCTTCCAAGGCTGCAACATTAGGCAGGATGTCTTTCCTTCACTTCTGGTGTACCCGGCGCCTTCATCAGCGACTATGTCATCTAGGACCCGAACCGAACCCAGCTGGCCAAACGAGTCATGTTATCACAATATAAAAGCGCCTGGTATCTGGTACACAACATCCACTACCTAATACTGGTCTTTTCACTCCCATTCCTCTTACATCTCTCTCACTACGTACGGTACTGCCTGGCTGGCGGATTACGTCTGAAAGCTGTCGGCCTTCTTTGATGGAGTGCTACGCGCGTCGGGCCGCGGCGTCCACCCCTCACCCAACAGGTCCTTCCGGCGTGTGGCGACATCTTTAACAACATTGTCCTCCTTCGGCACTTCTTGCTCTTTCCGATCGCCTCTATACTCTTACAGGGTCTGTCGATTTCTCGCTTGCTCTCTCTTCGCCGGCTCGATTAGGAGGGCGCGAGCCATCTACAAAGAAATTCGTAACCCATTCAAGGTAGGTACCATAGCGACAGTGACAGCGACAGCAACAGCAACACAGGGCTTGCGGTGAATCGGATGAGTCATGCGAGATAGACACAATCGAGAGGTGCTTTAGGTGCTTCACCTACCAACGTGCCATCTCTCGTCCACCTTTCGAGGATCGCATCGAATACATTCCGACACAGCTCGGTTCTTGTACCGCACCCCCGCCCTCGAAGTCAGCACCAGCCAAGCCAGCGCCTTCAGTAGTTGCAGAGACCATACCATCGCTCGACACAGCTCCACCGAGACAGGCTTTCATGACACCAATTTATAGCTGACGCGCCTACGCGCTACTCTCCCGGTCATCAATTCCACCCACGTCGTGCTCCAGCGTCGACAGCCTCTCTCCAGCCTGCTTTGCGGCACCTCTGCCTCCGCACCCATCGAAGGTATGCAGCTTTGACTACTACTGCTGTAAGCCGGTCGTCTCACCTTTCTAATTCCCCCATTCGACGCGGAGGTCATGAACGATATCGCAACGATTTCCGCAATGAACATCACGATAATTGACTCGGTCGCCAAGAAATTTGCTTGTAACCTACTTGGAACCGCAAGAGAACGCCTCTTCGCCGAGGCTGCAAGGTTACAGGTTACTTATGAGGCTCTGCGATTCATTCGCCAGCAGCTGAGGAGTCGTCGGGCTCTGAACTGCGACTCCAAGAACCCCTTCAGAGACGCCATGACGCCAAGCCTGGCGCCCTCCGCCGAGGCCATCACTCCGGTATGATTTCTCGCTCCGTAGCCATTTCGTTTACGCTAATAACTGACGGGTCGGCGATATCTCCAGAGGAACACGTCGATGTTCCTGAGGTGCTCCCAAAACGTCCGCTTCGCCGCCCAGAAAGCCCGTGAAGCTAACCAGTGCAGCCTGCCATCCACATTACCCGACATTCTACCATCGAGTGGTGTTTCCGCGCTAGCAGAAAGGGTTTCAAGGCTGAGAGGCTCATCATTCTCGGCTGCTACGACGAGTCGGTTTTTCGCGACCTCCCCCGGCAAGCAACCATCAGGGAGACGGCACGAACGGGCTGCTCTGACGGCGACGGTGGCGGCTGCTACATACCAGAGCCCAACGGTGGACGAAAAGACAATGGAAGGGAAAAGCCATCCGCGAAGCAGGTAATTTGCGCTTGAGTAGTCTATGGCGGAAGGAGGAAAGGACACAAGGCAGCAGGGTATGAAGACCAAGACCAAGACGAGTTGTAGGATCATGACGATAGCACGGTCCAATCGATAATGTCGCGCCCCGTCGTATTTTGTGGAAATTACTACTCACTGACCGAAGGCGCAGCTCAACCTCTGGACGATCAGCTTGCTGGCGACGGCGCTTTCCAACGGCTACCAGAAAGCTCTCTGGCTGCTCTGCGAGGGTCTACAATCCCACCTGCTACTACTACGCAAACAATACATACGGCTGATCAAATTGGGCGGCATTGGGGTAACCGACGGCGCGCTAGACGGATGCTTCGTTGTGGAGAGCCGGGTAATTGGGCAGCGCATCAATTTCTTCTGAGACTCGGCAACTTTTGATTTCGAGTGGGAAGATCAAACAATGGCCTGAGAAGCCTCAGATAGCCATGAGATGATCGGCGCAGCAGTGCAATCGTGGCTTTGTGCGTTGAGGACTTAGAACATGCACGCTGCGGCAGGAGTCCGGCGCCGTAGGACAAGGGCGCTCAGCAGGTTCGCGCCTCATGCCTGCTACCACGAATGTTGCATCTAACCAGCGACATATGTCCATGCGGCATGACAGGATGAGGGAAAGGCGATCATATCATGGACAAAACGTACATACGCTGTCTATACACGCCAGACGCAGGGAAGCCGAATATTCAAAGGTTCCGTGTCAACCGTATGGCGCATCACCAAACAAAAGTACATACACTGAACGCAAGTAGAAGGCAAGCATGTAATAGGAAAGCATGTTTGTTATGGAGTCTTCCTTATGCCATTGCCTGTTATGCCAGCCACTTTTCTTTACCTCTCTTTGTGGTAGTAGTGGTGTTTTCTCTGGAGCCGCTTCTTTCTTTTCTTTCCAACCGCTGGTTGTTTTGGACCGTTCTTCCGCTTGCCCATTGACGAAAGCCAAATTACCTGAAACCCGATGTCTAGCCACCTTGCTTCCATATAGCCCAAGCCCCGTTTGTCAAGAAGAAGACGACCAAGAAGGAAAAAGAAAAACCGCCTGGTCCAGAGTGAAACAAATCAAGTAAGAGCCAGTGTCAATTGGACAACAGGCTTAGAATAGAGAGCTTTGGGGTAAAGCAAGGACCCTGCAAGAACCCGGTCATTAGTGCATCGCCTTCGCAATCTTGATCATGAACAAGACAGCCTCTGGTGTTGACGCCGTCGAGGATGCTAATCAGTGCTACCCGCGCACTTCAAGCTGCCAGGCGCTTGCAATCCCCTCAAACGCCAGAAGAAGGCTCCTCGGCAGTCTCCTCGGCAGGCTCATTGACAGCGTTCAACCAGTCAGTTAAAGCTGTCTTGACGGTCCGCTCGGTATCGTTGAGGGCGACGACCTCCTTGGCGGCGGCCGCGGCCGCCTCCTTTGCCTCCTTGGCAACCATAGCCTCATCAGCAGCCAGGACTAAGCGAGCGTGAAGCTTCGAGGATGATGTGGGATTGCCGGAGGTGGTCTGCTTGTCATCCTTCTCCTCCCCCGTTTCCTCTGCAGCGCCTTCCTTCTTCGCCCTCTTCGCGGGGGGCTGCTCGTCTTCACCGTTGTCGCTGACATGAGTGCGCTTTTCGCCGTCCTTGCCGTCGTCGTCGTCGTCGTCGTCGTCGTCATCCTCACACTCCCAGTCAGGCTCGTCCGCATCCTCGATTTCTGATTCGCCCTCCGGGTATTGGCTCTGCGTGATCAGACAAGGCAGCTCGAGCGGAACAACAAGAGCCGGAGGAGCAGGTGCAAGGGGCAGGCGCAGCAGTAGAACGGTCGGGTATACCGGCAAGCTCCGAGTTGCCGTCGGCGGGAGGTGGCATGACGAAAGGCGAGGAGACGTGCGTATGAGACGTGGCTGCGGCCGGAAGAGCGTCGACGGCGTCGACCAGGGCGCTGGCCTGAGGGCTCTCTTCGCTGTCGCTGGGGCTGGAGTCGGCCCTCCCGATCTGGATGCGTTCATCGCCGCCGGTAAGGCGCCGCAAGACGCCGTTCACCTCGTCGCGCGCGGAGTCGATGTCGGTGTTGAGGTGCTGGGCAATGCCGGCGAGGTAGACCTGGGGCGAGGAGACTGGTGTCAGCTACGAGTGGCGTGCGGGACTGACGGCGGGCAATGTGCGATGAACGGGTGTAGACGTCGAACTCCTGAATGCAGGAAATCGTGGTTGGAGCGTCCAAAGCGCCTTGCACGAGGAACGTGGAAGACGAGCTTACCTTGGGGGACAATAGCAGGTTGCCAAGGGTGGCTTTCATGATCTGTAAGTCACGATCATGATCACGACCACCATTTTCCGGGCCCGGAGAGGTGTCGATGCCATCGGGATTGGCCATGTTTGTGAGCGGATAGCGCCCTGGATGAAGCAGAGAATCGGCGAGCAGGAAGCGTTGAGAGGATGCGCGGGCAAAGGCGTCGAGCAGCTGTCGTGCCAGCCCTGGAGGTGGTTGTTGAGTCTCTGCTGGTTGGGTTGCGGGCAGTGTGTGGGTTTGGTCTGCGACAGGTAGGTCTTGGTGCGCCGAGGAGACGGTGGGCGCTGCATGGCATTTCCAGAACACGCGCCAGGCGACACGCGCCAAACCACTCTAGCCCCATTTGGAGCTCGCACTCAGGGACATTCTATGATTCGTCGTTAGATCCCTGCTAAAGAGTTCCGGCTGCACGCCGCGATGAACGAGTCAAGAAGCAGAATGGAGATTCCATAGTCGTCCATAGATCAAAGACGAATGCAGCCAGCTGCTGGCCCCTTAGAGTCTGCTAGGATATGCCTTCCTGTGTCATTCGTACAGCATCCATGCATTGGAGATCAGCGCGCCATGCACTTGTCTGCCGCCTCGGTACCTGTGGCTACGCATCCGCAGCGGGCACTGCCCCATGATTTCGCGGATGGCCTTGGCCTCGTAGCGCGGTCATCCCGACAAAGTGCGCAACCGATGGACTGCAACTTGGTCTACAGCTGTGACGAGTCTGCACGAGATGCAGAAAATGCAGTGCGCAAGCGACCTGCCAGCGAATTCCGGATCGCATCACTGGCGACAGCATGCGCTCGCCCCGCTTCCCGACAAATCAACCAGTCTACTACGACAACCCGATCAAGACATAGTGCCTCCTATGCAACCGATAAATTAGCCCTCTTCCATGTATCGCTTTCGCGGCTTCGCAGTTCATGTACGAACGGCAGTCCAGCAGCTCAGGGGCAAGATAGCTCGAACGAGTCGACCGCGCACTGCTACACACCTTTAACAACCCACCTATGAGGGCTCGGGTGATATCAAGCTTCCATTCTCTCGCTACTATGTAAGCCTCTAAAGCTGCGTAGCGATTAAGCGCACCAAATCTCGAGCTACGGCCAGCTTTCCAACCGCTACAAACGGATCAAACGGGGCCAGAACACTTTACAAGTGTGGGCGACACTCAACCTTCTCATCTCGAAAAGCTGCATAACAGTGCTCTAGACTTGTACCAGTTTCCTAAAACGGCTGTGTTCAATCTTACAATCTTATCTACTGGGGAGAAACACCTTGATCCAACCGCGACATACCACCGAATCCCGATCAAGCATGTGTTCCGGTAACAAAAGCCCGAGAAGGGAGCAAACGCTCGGGTGGCGTATCCATGAAATTACCTATGAATAGCAAAGCACAGGACGCCGTCAGTCTGTTCACTCGGGCCCCAGAAAATAATGTTTCAGCCTGCCAAAGACCTTCGTAATCGTCCAGACTCCCGAGACAACGGTCGACCGTCAGCCTTGCAGAACGCCTATGTTCAATACAAGCAAGAGTAAGAACACCGCAAGTACGTACAGTATACTAGACACGGGATTCTATGGGAAATGAAGGGGAGAATCTCTACATGGGTCGTAAGGATTGGAAGCTCATGACGCTCTTTGCGTTCGGCGCGCAATTCTGCCTGCAGGAGACCCCTCGAGAGAATTCCGACAGTACGAGCCAAAAAATCTTACTAGAAAGCTTCTACAGCCCGGGATAAACATGTACAGACAACCCAAGTACGCTTTTCGTACAGCCATCGCAGACAGGCGCGGCATCATCCTCCGATGCATCGTGGGCATGTAGCAATGCTAAGTCAGAAGGTAGACATTGGGAGAATGTTGTTGTTAGAGGCAGCAACCGTGTATATAGCTTACCTATTGCAAGGCACAGGCGTAGGTTTGAAGACAGTCCAGTACCAGTGTCAAATCTACCATGCATGCCGGATTTGTGGAAGGTTTTGTAGGCTCATCAGCTTTCTACGGACACTTCTGAGCCTTGAATGGTCTCTATCACACACACTAGGAGGGTCAGTGAGAGAATTATCGCGAATTGGTGTCGTTGTGCGTTATAATACGCAGCGTGGGTGCAAAGCATCTGAATTTTGATCAATCAAGGCGGGGACGCTGCGTGCTCGGAATCAAACATTGCTAAAGACGCGGATTCTAGAGGACACACGCGGTCATAGTCGCAATTTCAACGGGTATAATTGTTCCTAGCTAAGTGTATGTTTCCTTGGCGGTGGTATAAAGAAGCGATGCCGAGCGCTCGATCTTCATGTCGCACGAAACCAGCACACTGCTTAGCTTCTAGGATTCGTCGGCACAACGGCGGTTGAAGGGCCTTGAACCCGAGTAGTAAGAGCTGTAGCAAGTGTCTTCTAGAGGCATCCAGGTCAAAGATAGTGTTTACTCAAGAAAGCAAGCCACGGCCTTGTGATACGTCATTGCAGCCTGTGCCGCCGAAGGAGAAGGCTCAAGCAAGCCCGCTGACGTAGACCACTCAGGATTGAGGGCGGCCCTTGACAATTCTGGAGTGCCTTTCACAGGTTGGTATTGTGCGCTGCATCGGCACATGGTTGAAGTTTCTGGACCCTGCCTCTCAAAACCCACACCACTCAGTGCACCCCCTCAACCCCAACAACACCGAGCTACCCTTGCGTGCCGGATTCAGCTAGTCATAACTCCTGAAGACTTTCAGGTCACGCATAGCGCATCTCACGAAGTTGACGTTCGACAGCGCAGCTTGCAGCGACTCCCACACCACGAGCTCGCAGTTCGCGACCCTAAGAACACCTCCGCACCAGTGCCGCGCGACAGTGAGCGCCCAACTCTCCATTGCGCTTTAATCTTCAAGCAGTACGCTAGAGCCTCTTTCCCTCCGCAACATCCGCGAGCAAAAACATCTCCAGATCATCAAAGAACTAAACCGGCGCTCCAACCAACGGCTCAACAAGCCTCCCTCCATACACAAATGACGATCAAAATCGACGGCATTTTGTTCTGCCTCATCCTCATCTGCCTGAGCTTCATCGCCTACCGCATCACCCAGATCCTGCACGAGAGGTACACCAGCACCAGCACCACCGCTGCCGCCTCCTTAGCACCTTCTGGCGCAAACGAGCAGCAGCCCTGCAGCAGGAGGAGGAGGAGGAGCACAACATCCTTCTTGACCACCAACAACCCCTTCAGCCGGCGCCTCCTCCGCCGCCAGCAGAAGACGACAGCTACAGACGCCGTAGAAGACATTGAGCTGCAAGAGCTTCCCCCCCCCTCCTCCTCCGTGCTGATGAATCCGACCACCACGCCCTGATCCCCGGCCGCTCGCTCGGCCCAATTTACCCAGCTGAGAAGACAGCGACGATGCGCTGGCCGGGCTGGAGAGGGGGGAGATGGAGTGGTGGGTTGGGGAGGGTGAGGGTGAGGGATAGAGAGAGGGGAAGGGGGACGGACGAAGTGGTGATCTTTTTTCCTTTTTCTTCTTCTTTTTTTTTTTTTTTTTTTTTGGATTGACATGCGCCAGTACACGGAGGCCGTCAAAAAAAGTATATGGATACCCTCAACGACAACACCAGGTTCGAGAGCGGAAAAAAAAAAAAAAAAGAGGCAGAGGGGGGGGACCCTTTCCAATTCTGGACGGAAGTGGTCGAGCTGCTGCTCATTGGCGATTCTCTTTGGTATCATTTCGGGGCCCGGGAAGGACAAAGGCGAGAGACAATGGACAAAGAAAACATATCATACTCTCACACAAAAGAACAAAGAAGTCGCTACGAGTCATCTGCCCGGGTGCCTGTCTGCGCATTGTCTACCATGCTCACATACCATCGTTAATCACCCTAAAGAACAGCAACTCGCAAGCATTACCTAGCAGACCGCTTGGCAGTTGGCGCCCAGCAGTCATAGGGAGGTGGCGCTGTCATCCGCGTAACCGACATACGTGGGACGGTAGTCCCCAAGATCGGTGGCGTTGTGGGTTCGTCCGAAGTGTCTGCAGAGTACCTACCTACTTCCAGCCCCATCGCGGATCCATCCACCAAAACGCGACAGACGGGGGATGTGCTCGTATCGAGCGTGTAGTTAAGCGAGCATTATTTGATAAAAAAAAAAAAAAAAACTGTTGACCCTTCGTCCAAGAAAGCCATGTGGCACGGACAAACGGGTAAGTCGGCCATGTTGTTGTTGTTGGAGGGGGAGGGGGACTCGTCTACTTAGTACCTATTTCTCAGGAGTGGGTCGCAATCAATCTCACGGTACGCGACACGTCCTCGTCCACCGGCGCGCCATCCGTGCCCCCCCTCGCCAACCTTCTTGGGAGGGACCCCGATTATTTATGGTCGGCAATTGAGGCAGGAGAAATGGTTGGATCAGGATACTCGGCATGAAAACAAAGTTGACAAGGAGGAGGCAGGCAGAGTTTCACTCGGATGGGAAAGATAAGCTTCTGAGCACGACTGGATGGGTTATTTCCGCGGAGGCAGGGCGAGGTGGGGAAGGTTGTCTC
The DNA here is from genome assembly GCA_023087385.1 of Diplodia sapinea. NCBI lineage: Eukaryota > Fungi > Ascomycota > Dothideomycetes > Botryosphaeriales > Botryosphaeriaceae > Diplodia > Diplodia sapinea. The sequence continues at coordinate 6,612 of JAJMYO010000365.1, read as the reverse complement.
TTGCTGGCGGGCTTCGCCGGCGGTAAGAATCGATAGGTAGGCGCTGGCTCTCGGATGTAGATGGTCGCGCATGCGGAACACGGCTCTGCGATAGATCCGAATGCTCGGAGGCAAGGCCGGCGTCGCCCGAGCACCTGAAACGTGGCCGGGGCGAGGTGTGCAGAAGGCTTGTTTAGTGCTTGTACGTGTGTGCAGATTGACGGGTGAGGTCGTGAGAATAGAGGAGAAGGGGTAGGATGGGAAGGCGGCATCCTTAACCGGTCGAGGGAGGATCGCTGGCGCTGATCAGCTTTCTTGACTGACTTTCACACCACCACCACGTGGACGTGCTGAGCGCTTCGGCAATCGTGCCCTCGGTTGTAAGGCTGGCACGCAGTGGGAAGCTTGGCGGGCTCCACGGCCTGAGGCCCAGGGTTCGGCGGACGACGTCGCCAATATTGCAATTTGTTGGAGTTTGTTTGGCTCGGAAGCACCCGAGAAGCTGAGACACAGAGCGCCGAAGCGATCCGCATGGGCGATCGAAACGGGTCAAGCGAGAGTGCATCTAATTTTAAACCTGGCTGCCAATTCATGCGCCTGTGGTCTAGGTCGGATCAAGCGGTGTCCCCGAGGGCTGCCAGATATCTGCCTGATCATGGAGGTGCCTCCTCGGCGGGTGGAGAGAAGGTGGGGGATTCGATCATTTCTGCACACTGCTCAGTCGGGCAGGCACCAGTGACGACGAGACAGGTCGGGGTGCGGGCGGTGTGCGGTGCGCGGTGGACGTCTGCGCCCGCTTCCGGCACGGCACTTTGATAGTCTTGTCGAGCTGAGCGGTGTGGTGCCGTGGCAGGCCAAAGCGGCGGCTGGACGTTGCGCGCCGGCGGGGGCGGCTCCGCTTAGCGCGCGGCGGCCGTGGTCAACAATCGTCGATGTTTTGCAGCGTCTTGTGCAGCAAGATCGGACGTCTGAAGGTGCGGCGTGGTTCGCGGCGGGGCGCGAAGGAGGGTGGTTACCGTGGGACGGGAAATTGCAGCATTGAAGTGGGATGCAGCGATGATGACAGCATGCCGGCAGCACGGGACGTTGCTCGGGAGAGCCTCAACCACGGCTCCGGTCTTCTGCAAGTCACCAAGTCAACCTTCGCAATGCGGCAACACCCGCTACGCACGTATCCACAAAACCCCAGCCTCCAGGGAAAGCAGCGCTGCCAGCCAAGACGGGCCTTGTGCGGCTCATTTGGCAAGCGCGCAGAAGCGACGGCGAACAGGCCGAGGCGCATACGGAGCGCGGGCGGAGACTGCAATCTTGTACAGGGCTCAGCGGGCGTGGCGGGCGGCGGGCGGAGAGGGCAGGCGGCAGGCCGTTTCGGAATGCGAGCGTGCACGCGGGTCCACCGCCCGCTTCCTCTTGCAGCGCCGCCGCCCGTACTGCCGTTGCACATAAACACAACTGCCGATAAGAGAGATGACGCTGCGCGATCCTGCGGCGGGAAGGCCGGCGGCGAGGCGGCGGCTGTTCTGGCCACGCGCGAGGTGCGAGCGGGCGGCGCTGTCAGGCGGATAGAGTTGTTTCCCAACAAGGCTTGTCTTGCGCGGAGGGCGTGGCTCGGGGGTGGAGAGCAGACTGGAGCTGGAGACAGCCGGAGCTGCGCTGGATCGACGCAGGGGGCCCCGCCAGGAACGGAAGTTTTCTCGGCGGCGCGTTTCATGCTGCACGCGTGCCCCTGCGCGCCAGGCCTGGCCGGGTCGTCGGCAGCGCGCAGGGCAGTGCGGACTGGCGGTGACGGGCGGGCGACTGGTTCGTAGCGGACGGTGTTTTTGGCGCGTGGTGTTTTGTCGGGCGGCGAGAAAAATCAAGCTCGTGGCTGGGGCGGGGCTTGCAGCGGCGCTGTTTAGTGGCTGCGTTCTTCGCGGGCGCAGGAACAGGTGCGGCGGTTTCAGGGCAACGCCCGCACGGGAAGCGATAGGCTGCCGCGCCGCCGCCCAGGCGTATCCGTCGCCGCGGCGTCGCCAGCGATCTCGTCGCCCACGCCCGCTTCCAGAAAGCGCATGGCGTGAGTGCGGCCGTCAGCGCACGGTCGGGAGACGGTGGTACGACAAGGGGAGTCCATGAAACCCGCTCGCAGCTGCTGTGGCGCGGCGGCTCTGCAATGCGTCAAGGCGCGCGGTATTGGCCGGCTGATTGGCTGTGGGTGCTCCGGCCGGAGCCTGCGCCCATAAACACCCACGCTCGCCCTCCTTTCGCCGCTCCTGGCCGGCCTCTTCTCCAGACCCGGTGCCTCGTTTTCTCTTCGTTTCTGAAACTGCTGCCCACTTCGCCCGCTCGTTGCTGCCAACATCACCTTCTTTCGCGCCACCACACGCCGGCCGCTGGTGACTGCTTATTAGCTTCCTCTCGTCGATAGCACCGCCCCTGGCCTTGACATCACTCGACGATCGCAATCCCCGTCCGCGATCATATCTCACTACGCTCCCCGCCGAGTCAAGCCTCACCCCGACTCCCCCGACAGCTCACCCTCACCTGACGACGCGCGACTCCATTGTCCGCTTTCGCCGCCTTCGCTTTGTCTCTGAACAATAGCATTGTTATGAATCCCAATAGACATAGATAGCCAGTGTTTCTCGGCCGCCGTTCGCTACTCACCAGCCAACTCCACACACTCACTCCAACACCCTGCCAAACGCCCGGTGCGTTCGCTCTGAATTCCGCTCTCATTTCCGGGACCAAGGGCCTCAGGAGCTCGACAACCCCGACTGCGGCAAGTTTCGACGCGTAGCCACGAGTTCCGAGTTCCTTTGTCCGTTCCAAACCAAAACAACCCGCATTGCCTGGAGCCATGCCTTCCTGGCCCGCCGCCCTCGCCAAGCGCGGCCTCTCCGTCGACGTCGACAAGGACCCCTTCGCCTTCTCCCATGGCCTCACCGGCGTCGACCAGACCGGAAACTTCCTCTGGGTCGACGTGCTGCTGGGCTGCTTCTTCGGCATCATCGGCCTCACCCTGATCCTCCGCTTCTGCCACATGTACAATTCCCACCTGCGACATGTCTCGACCATGGGCACCGCCCACCGCCAGGTCTACTGGCGCCACAACCAGACCAATCTGGTTCCCTGGCTCAAGAAGCACGTCATCTACGCCCCGCTCTGGAAGAAGCGCCACAACGAGGAAATCAAGCTGTCCTCTGCCATCAGCATTGGCACCCTGCCCTCGCGCTTCCACATGATCCTGCTGATCGTCTACTCCTTCAGCAACGTGGCCTACTGCCTCTGCCTTCCCTGGTCCCGCGAGGAGTCCGCTTCCGTTGTTGCCGCTCTGCGTGGCCGCTCCGGCTCCCTCGCTGCCCTCAACCTCATCCCCACCATCCTGTTCGCCCTGCGCAACAACCCCTTGATCTGGATGCTCCACGTGAGCTACGACACCTTCAACTTGTTCCACCGCTGGGCTGCGCGTATTGTCATCATCGAGACCGTTATCCACACGCTGTGCTGGATAGTCAACACCTACAACGCCGGTAAATGGGATGGCGTGGCTCAGGTGCTTCACGACGAGCCTTCGTACGCCTGGGGTATGGTCGGCACCGTCGCCTTCGTCTTCCTCTTCATCCAGGCTTGGTCGCCCCTGCGCCACGCCTTCTACGAGACCTTCCTCAACTTCCACCGCCTGGGCGTTGCGTTGGCCATCGCCGGTGCCTGGGTGCACGTTGACCTCCACTCGCTTCCCCAGCTTCCCTGGATGAAGCTCTGCCTGGCCATGTGGGTCTGCGAGTGGCTCTGGCGCGCGTGGAAGTGCGCCAAGTACAACGTGAGCATGCGCCGTGGCATGTCCAAGGTTACCATCGAGGCTCTGCCCAACGACGCCTGCCGTGTGACCATCGACCTTGTGCGCACCTGGAACCACCGCCCCGGCTCGCACGTCCACCTGTACGTGCCGTCCCTCGCCGGCTGGGCTTCGCATCCCTTCTCCGTTGCCTGGGCCAGCATGCACCACCATTCCATGCCCACATCCGTCGAGGACGAGAAGCTCGGCCTTCCCATGACCAACCCCGCCCACGACCTCACCAGGCCCAACCAGAGAATGCGCAGCATCTCGTTGGTCTGCCGTGCTCGCGAAGGCTTCACCCGCAAGATGTACGACCGCGCCAAGGCGCAACCCATGGGCGTCCTTAGCAGCTACGGCATGATCGAGGGTCCCTACGGCGGTCACGAGTCGCTCGACAGCTACGGCACCTGCATTCTCTTCGCCGCCGGTGTCGGCATCACGCATCAGACGTCCTTCGTGCGCCACCTCGTCGCCGGCTACCACGCCGGCACGGTGGCGGCGCGCAAGGTGGTGCTGGTGTGGAGCATCCCCAACACCGAGTGCCTGGAGTGGGTCCGCCCGTGGATGGACGAGATCCTGCGCATGCCGGGCCGCCGCGAGGTGCTCAAGATCCTCCTCTTCATCACCCGCCCCAAGAACCACGCCGAGATCAACAGCACCTCGGGCTCCGTCCAGATGTTCCCCGGCCGCTGCGACGTCCAGACCATCATCGACCGCGAAATCTCGGAGCGCATCGGCGCCGTCGCCGTCACCGTGTGCGGCGCTGGTGCCTTCTCCGATGGCGTCAGGACGGCGGTGCGCTCGCGCGTGGACGAGGGCAGCATAGACTTCATCGAGGAAGCGTTCACGTACTAGAAGAGCCGAGAGAAGAAAGAATAAGAAAAAGAAAACCTTTTTGCCAACCCGCTAATGAGGAATGACTATCTGATGTTTCCTGATTTTGCAAGAAAAAAAACAGCGTGGAGGCAGCACTTCGACGAGAGTACGTGCGCGCAACCGGGGACGATCCCGCCCGCTCGATGGTGGATGTTGATAATTGGAGGGCCCTCTTACTGTTGAAAAGAGAGCGCCCATCGAAATAGAGGAGCGAAAGAAAAACCAACTTTGTCGAGACAGTCTGTAAATAGCTCTTCTTCTTTTTTTGCAATTCTCCCGCACATCTTCCTTTTCACTTCTTCTTGGGCATCTGGTGGTTTCAAGCACGTCTCTGCTTTTGCCTTCCACTTCTCAACCTTCTTCCTCCATATCTTTTTCTGGATACACTTTTATACACCCAGCTTCCCACTCATCTTGCATGGCGCGGCGTTACACAGCATTCTCTGCTTTTATTTTTTATTTTTTATTGCGTTGTTGTTTCCTTTTGCGTTTTCCAAAGCGTAGCATACCCCTTCAACAGCGCAGCACGACACGTGCTTCCAAGTACTTGAGAGATACCTTCTAGAGGCGGAAGGATGAGGGTTGTTTTCCACCCTTCCGCCCGAAAAAATCCATAAAGAATTAAGATTCCAGCAATCCAGTTTGCTCCGCAAAACGACCCGAAGTCGCATGTGAAACTCCTGATGTTTGTTCCCCTTCCCCGATGAACAAAGAAACGTTAAGTGAAGCTGTTATTGTTTACAACTCGCCCCCCCCCCCCCTCTCTCTCTCTCTCTCTCGCATAAAGTCTTAGCGAAACGAACACCAGTTTTTTTTTTTTTTTTGCTTACAACAAAACAGGGCTGATGGGTGAGGGTGGGATATTAAGGCGTCCCATGCACGGCAAAACTATTGTATGATTGGCGGCCGAGCCACATCTACATGAGGCAAAAGGTCTGCCAATGGCAAATTACCCTGCGCCTTACGCGGTAAATGGCCTTGAAGATCGCCTGTCGGAAGCAGCCCTTGCGACGAATGGTGACCGGCGCGGAAGCTGTGGAGCGAGCGAAGTCTCGCCCCGCCCACGGTTTACCTATCGCTCGTCCCTGATTGGCCATGCATGCATGTCGAGTGAGATGAAGGTGGACGAATCGGAAAGTCGGCCCAGGGCTTGTCTCATCAACACTTCTTTCAGCTCATCAGCTTCCGATGGGGGGGGGGGGGGGGGGGGACGAGCGCATTATCGTGGTTATATTGGTCGGAGACACGTTTGTACGGAGGCTGATCCGTCGCAATGGCAGGGCAGGCCCGCTGGCTCCACTCATTGATTTCGTCGCCAAGTCGTGTGCACCCACCCACTCTCACTCCCCTCCCTCCTGTGGAATAATTGTACTATTATTATTGCAAAGGGCTCCGTCGGGTTTCCCGTTCGCCGCCCACTCCCCCCCTTCTACTTAGGCCAAGACAGTTTCGGCCGCCGGGTCAATTTTTCATCGCAATCGAGGCGTTGTTGTTGCTGCAAACCTCTGCCCTTTCTTCATGCGCGCCACAGCTCGTCGGTGTTTTCTCTCTCTCTCGAAAAAAAAGGGGCGATACCCTACCCGGCTGGGAGCTGTTTAAGCTTATTTTTGAGCTCTGATTGCCTTTTCTTTCTCTCTCACTTCGCTAAACAAACATCTCCGAAGCATCGCCTAGATCTTACTATGGGCCCTGATTCATCCATGCTCTGCGGAGTGAAGTTCGGCCGACGAGAGAGAGAGAGCGCGCGCGCGCGTTTGATCGATAGTGCTGTATACATGGCGCAATCCCGTTCGGCGCTTTACAGTCGTCGGGCTGATTCTTGATCGTCTCGTATTTCTTGTACGGGTGGCTCGCCCGGAAGCTAGCGCTAGCTAGGTGCCATCGCACGTATTCGAAGGGAACTGAACGATGGGGATCCCGGCGAGGAGGGGGTATAT
>JAJMYO010000364.1:0-20075 GCA_023087385.1 Diplodia sapinea | reverse complement strand
CCCCCCCCCCCCCCCCCCCCCCCCCCCCCCCCCCCCCCCCCCCCCCCCCCCCCCCCCCCCCCCCCCGAAAAGTGAAATCTTTCTGAAGTGGGCGGTTGAAACAACATGGTAAGGGCTTAATTTCTATTATAAATGGACGGCCATACCGAGCCCATCACAACCTTCATACTCGGGCAACTCAGTCCTTGCGTCCTGATCTGCAATCAAGCGCCTCATCAAAGACATGGTCTCCGTAAAGAGGAAGTGTAACTGTTCCATCCAAAACGCTGTTCTGTTCTGACATTTCTCCCATGTTGTCAGCAGAGGCACAGAATCTCGGATGAAAGTCACGCATAAGCTGGCCCCAGTTAGCGTATACTTGAAGCAGGGTAGGGAAACCAATAGAAGTGTGAACCAACCTTGCTAAGGTGACCATCCGGGTTGAGCAGATCCACGCATACCTTGAGTGTATATTGGATTTTGATTTTCTCGTCCTCCACACTCTGTACGCGTCGGTAGCCAGCTGGATCAATGTGCAGCTTGATGGCGAAGCTGAACGACTCGTCCCGCATGTCCGAATCAACAAGAGAGCTCCTGCGATCAACCGCCAGCTCGCCTTTGCAGGCCGGAGGGACGGATCCTACAGCAGATGAGATTGTTGTCGCCGTCCTATCTCTGCGCCATGGCCGCCCGTCCCTGGTTGCCGTGAGCACTTCCGTCTGGATGAGATCAAGATGGATCGGACCAATGCGCGTGCCATGCTTCAGCGGTGTCAAGAGGAAGTAGACAGCCATCTCCTTCTCGTGGTTTTGATACAGCCGCCAAGAAGAGATCTGGTAGCTGATCTTATTCGGCCAGATGTCTGCGCTCTACAGTCATCCTGTCAGTTGGGAGACATCAGCCAAAGCGCGATGAGGTAAGTATCACCAAATCTTGAAGATCGGCGTCCATGGCCCAAAAGCTTGGAGCTTTGATGACTCGAATCATGCGAGCGCCACGGTGAACCCTTCGCCAGAAACCAACTGGTATTTCCGCCGTGAGGGAGTGCCGTACGTATGAAAAGGGAAGACTATCGATTGTCTCGGGCATATGCGCATCAAGATCTATGCGGAACGGCCAGCAGCGAGCTCTGCATTCGTTGTTTTGCTCGGACTCGGCCTGAAGTTGGACTTCTCTGGAGAACACGCGGTCTTTTTGCTGTATCCACTGTCCCTGAACGGTACTCGTACTCCAGCTGGTATAAGGGTCAATGGAGAGCCATGGGAGTAGTTGCAGACGGACAGACGTACGCTACTTTGCGAAAGCCTTGAAGGAGTATCTTCACGCCCTTCACCATGGTAGATGAAGGCGCTGTAAGCTCTGCAAACCCAGCGAGACTGCATCGCTCCCCACTATGGTGGTCTGCTCGAAGTGAGACGTTGGAGCTCTCCAGACTACAACATTATTCTCTGCATTAGCACAGGCGGGCGGGGAAGAAGAGGGTGCATACTTGATCTTAACACTCAACTTTCGGCCCGGCAGAATGTTTCTTCTTGAATAGAAAAGCGATTCTGTATGTGAAAAGGTTCCGATTTCGAAACACACTGTTGGACGTGGAGAGAGTTTGAAGTGTCTTCAGGCTTCGGTCTGCTGGCGGATAGATTTCCACATTCGGAAATCCCGCTCGTCGGGCGGATACACCCGCGATTAACGACACCCGCAAAATTTATCCTGCAACAGCAGACGATGCCACTTCCTCTTGAAGACATCTGTGGCCGGAAAGTCCTCTACCATCCGTGCCGCCCGCTCCTTCTCACAAATGCCCTCGGCCTTCAGCAGCTCCAAGATTCTTTCCTCAAACCAGCCCACCATCTCATCTCCTCCGCCCGCCCAGCCAAGCTGCTTCATCTCGGCCTCCATCTTCTCCGCCACAAACCAACCCACCGCCAGCGCCCACATGAGAGCCTCCACGCCCAACGCCCCCGCTCCCTCTCCGGCCCCGCCGGCACCGTCCCCGTAATTGCCATCCCCCCGCCGCCGCGTCCACCCCGCCGCCGCAAGCCCGCCACCGCCACCGCCCTCGAGCGCGCCCCGCAGCCGCCCGTCCAACGCCTTGTGCAGCTGCAAATGCGCGGGGAGCTCTGTGAGCGCCGCCCACAAGTACGCGTTGGCAGCATGCAGCATGACCGCACGCGCCCGCCCACATGATCCCCCGGCATCTCCCTCCTCCCCCTCCCCCTCCCCACCCCCGCGGCGGCGGCGCTGGTCATGGCCATGCAGCAGCCGCGCTTGCTCGACCAGCAGCGCGTGCGCCGCGTCGTCCAGCGCCGCCGCCACGCCTTCCTTGGCGGCGCCGTCGGTCTGGAAGACGGCCTGCCACGCTGATGTGCCGGATGTGCTGACGAGCGTGAGGGCGGCCATGATGCGGGAGAGCTGCTGCTGCTGCCGCCGCCGCTGCTGCTGCTGCTGCTCGCTCCTACCGGTTGTTGTTGTTGTTGTTGTTGCGTGCCGGCGCCCGCGGAGGCGAGGGGGGAGATAGGACGCTTTGGCGCGGGCGTGGGCGGCGGAGACGAGGGCGGCGAAGGCGGGCGGGAAGGGCGAAGGAGAGGGCGCAGGAGTGGCGGTGGTGGTAGTGGTGGTGCCATCGTTTGTCGTTGTTGTCGGCGTCAAGGGCCAGGGCGGAGGGGCGGGGGCGAGCGCGGGGCGCAGCTGGTAGGCGGCGCAGACGTGCAGCTCGCACCATACGACGGCGCGCCGGTTGAAGCGCTGGAAGGTGTCCATGCCGCCGCGCAGCCGGATCAGCTCGCGCGCGCCGTTGAGGTGCGACATGGCGACGTGTTTGTCGCCGTTGAAGACGGCCTGCCCGGTGATGCGTTAGTTGGTGACGCGTGGTCGAGGCGGCCGAATGTGTGCGCTCACCACTGTGCAGCCCAAGCCTGCTATCGCGAAGATGACGGACTCGGGGATTTCTGACGGCTTTGCTCCCGACGACACGAGGCTCTCGCGGATGGACCGCAGGGTATGGTTTTGCATCTTCAGATGATCGAATCGCCATCTGGAATGTGGGCTGATGATGAAATGGGCATTCGATATTCCGGCGAGCAGGACGAGGAACGATGTCTCGTGTGAGCTGATCAGGTCCCATTGCGTGTTGCCGCGTTTCACTGCTGCGCTCTGGCTTCGTAGCAGTCTGTCTGTTGCGTCTGGTTAGCTGACTGCATCACCAGTAGTAAACCGACTATACCTTCGGCGAGTGGCGTGGGGCCGGGGTAGTTGTCGAAGTCTGGTTGCGAGTGAGTTGCGGCGGCTAGAGCATGCATAGCGAGCTACTGACAGTACGCGAGAAGATCATGCATGCCTGGGTAGCATCTCACGGGCAAGCAGTCAAACGGATCCGCGTCAGCAAGGTTCGTGCGCTGTAGAGGATGCGGAACTATTGCATTTGAGTTGGGTGGTTCATCTTTCTTTTGATCGGGTTCCGGGCCCCTCAGGCCATGGCGTCGTTTCGCTTCGTGCGTGGCGAACATGACGTGCGCACGAATCTTGCGTCTCTTGGTTCGACTCATTGTGGTCGTCGCATCGACAAACAGCAGAGGTAAGGGCGGCTCATCTTGAGATGAAAATGTCGGTCGCGCTGCGCGCGAGGATGTCGCCGCGGGCCCGGAAGGAGACATGGTTGCCGTTGCTCAAGAATTAGGAGACTCCTGAGGTCTTGATTGATTTTTGTTGGTGGCGAGTCGTGGGCGCAGGGCTGATCCGAAGAGGAATCTACTTGATTATAAGCTAGCTGCTTACATGCCGCCGCACTAAACCCCGCTGCCCTGAAAGGAAGGAGGAGGGGTCTCGGACGTTGCTGCCTGGGCAGTGCATCATCCTCGCTTCTCTGCTTACGTGCAGCCGCGCTAAGCAGTCCATGTCACAATCTGTATGGAATGAGCATTGGAGAGGTGTTGGTTCCTACACGAGAAACTCGGCTGTGTCTACCTTCCCCCGTCGCTCGTAGGCTGTAGGTGACGAGTGCCATCAATCAAAGCCTGCGCAAAGACTGCCCTAGTGGCGGCTCTTTCGACAGTCAACAGGGATTGGATGGTGCAGCCGCGAGGCGACGAGATGCTCTCCCGCAGGGCAGCCGGATGCGTTCCAGTGGCCAACATGGCCCCCAACCCATTGACCCCCTGCACAGCGATTTCCATGGCGTCTGCACGCCGAATGCCCTCGGCTACCGACCCGTCCAACAAGCCTTCGAGGGGAATGGACAAGGCCGCCAAGCAGGCAGTCATCAGCATGGATCCGGCATTGACCAGCCCTGATGCAAGCCATTTGACGCTCCCGACCTGGCTGAAAACCCATTCAGTAAGCTCGGCTTCCCGTGGCGGTATGGATCCCGAGTCCGGCAACTCCAGGATTGTCATGGATTGACGGCATCGTGCGGCCATGTTCGGTACGGCTTTGGTGACAATTGGCCCTCCGCTCGTTTCACCAGATGTGCAGAGGCTCAGCACCTCCCCGGAACTCAGGCCAGCCAGCATGCTAATCACCAACTTGCCTCTCAGTGCTTCCTGGACTCCCGGGGCCCGAAGCACATCTTGGGCCATGTACGGCTTGAAGCCCAGCACTACCACGTCCGCTTCTCGTATGGCGTCGATGATTCGAGAATGCATGACAGACACTCGAGATGCATGTCTGCTGCTATGTCTTTCCTGAAGTCTCTGGGCTGAGCGTGCACTCTGTGTGTATGCGATGAACTTGGAGACCCTCGATTCCGGGTTCGGTTGGGAAGCTGCTTCTTCGTTCGGGAAAACCGAGTCAAGCAGCCCGTCCAGAACGGCGCTGCCCATATTTCCTTGGTGCCATCAGTCTTTCGGAGTGCATTGAGTAGTCGATGGAACTCACCGCAACCGATGAATGCTGCTGTCAAATCCGAGTCGCCCATCTTGTCCCGAAAATCTCCGGGTAAGCGAGAAGCACAATCTCCGCAGTGTTTCTCACGGTGACAAAGGAATACTTGACCGCGTCTCTCAGAAGACGCTTCCTACGCTCTGGATATTTAAGCTACCAGCGGAACGTATCCCGCTGCTCGGTGCAATCTTGCCGTCCCGACACCCCCGATCTCGGTCCTGCTTCCGGGATGGCGATCCGACCATTGGCGTCCGCACGGCCGATACATACTGAGTCATGTGTTAGTGATGAAAAGAGGCAGCGCAGAGATGGACAAGAATACCGGAATGACTTGAACCTTGTCTAGGTCCCAAACACCGTGGACGGCGTAAGCGTCCCTGCTGATAACATCCCAGACCTCATCGGCGCTATCCGCTGCGTAAATGATCATGCCCCCTATCTGTTGAGCAGCCCTCCCCTCCATCGGATGCTCTTCATACATCCCTCCCTAAGAGGTCGTCAGAATCTATTGCGTAGGCCCACGGAGCGCACAACAATATAGGCGAGCAACTCACCTCCTACCACGAGAGTACCAGACGCTATCTAGGGCTTGATTTGTTCGTAGTGCAACCTTCAAGAACGTCAGATACACACATCTATGCCTGATGTGACACGCACACTCCAGCTGCCTTGCGTTGCTTCAAAACATTCGGCTTGTCCGGAAGCAAGCAAAGAAACTCTTTCTTCGGCGCCGTCGCGGAGGAAAGACTGCGGATACGACCAAGGACAGGATTGCGAGCTGAACGACACAGATGACGAGAGCCGAGCGATGCGCCCAGAACACCGAGCTTGGACGACGTTGTCGGCGTGCGGGGTATGAAGGAATGTTAGCCTTTCGATCTATATGGCTTTGATACAAGTTCGATTTATCCGCCTTGTCGGCTACTTATAGTGTCCCCGCATCGAAAGAACGTATCCCCACGTCGGAAGAGAGTTCCGACGCAAGATGAAAGAAGTCAGATTGAGATAAGCGTGTCCGCAAACATCCTACGCTCTACCATTCTCGGCTATCTACCAATCCATGACCTGTGGCCCAAAGTCGTTATCCACTTCAAGCTGGGCCGCCAAGTCCAACATTTCAGTCGGCGATATCCCAACGATGCCATTCTCCAGGAACAGGTCCCACCCGGAATCGGCGGGGCGCACAGTCGAAGCAATTGCAGCCTGGTGTTCCTGGTGGCTTACAGAGGGCGTCGGCTCATCGCACACCGGGCTCACGGCCACGAGAGCGTCCTCCAACTGCCCGAGCTCTCGCTTTCGCAACGGCGCCGCTACGCTCCCCTTTGCGATCATCTTGTCCAAGACATGCTTCACGTCTTCGGGCCATCGCTCGTCCGTGAGAAGCGAGGGGTTGATGGTGCGGATGAGGTAGAGGATGAAGGCCGAGGATGACGCGTCTTCGAGTTGGAAGGGGAGGAACGCTTCTGCGGCCATGGTCAGCGGGAATCGTAGTTGACCCGCGCCGCAACAGCTCACCCAACAGGTCTTCGTCGCCCATTCCGCGAAGAGTGCGCAAGATGATCATGGCCGAGTCTACGCATGACTGCAGAAGCGACACGACTGGCGCAGAGAGCGTGATGGGTCGACACCTCAAAGTCTCTGCACGTCTGATGTGCATTTGGAGAGCACACATTACTAGGGGACGTGTCGTCAACACGACGCACTGTGATGGTCAGAAATGGGGCCGAGCCTGGGGCGGCGCATTCGTACATGGTGGTAGGACAAGATCAGACGCAAAGCCATCCTGGACGCTTTGCTGATCGATCCCTGGAAATGAGTGTTGAGGAGCTCATTGATGTCTTTGGATAGCTGGGCAAGCTCTCTCAGAACTTTCTGCGTGTTCGGCACCAGCGAGCCGTCGAATTGCTCCCCGACTCCGTAGATGGCTGTCCGTTGCGCCGTCAGCCAGAGGTCTTGGCTTTGCACCACGGCTCACATACCTGTCAGGATACGGGCCATCAAGCGCGAGAGCCGAACATGCAAGGACATGTTCAGTGCACTGAGAGACTCATCCATCTCCGAAGGTAGCTTGGCGGTAATGTCGCTGTCGCAGATGGAACACGGGCAGCCCATGAGCGGCCCAAACTCTCGGTCGAGTCTGTAGACGACCCAGAAGATGATGTTGCACCGGCGAGAGTGCTCAATGCCTACCACCTCCTCCGGCATGTGGCGATGCCATCCTTCGACTATGCAGGTACGCAATGCATGTCCGATCTGGCGCAGCATCTGTAAGCAGCAGGCCCATGGAAGATGGTGAAGGACGCACATGATGACAAGCGCCGACCCTCATGTCCACAGATTGCAGATACACGGCACCCAAAGCCAAGGCTTGAACTGCTTGTATGGGGTCTGGTGCTAGTCCTGCCAGATCTGGCATCAGGGACATGGCCTGGGCAGCGTAGTGGTAGCCGGGAGGTCCATCGCGGGAGCTCTCGTTGGAGATGGAGGCTTTTCCAAAGGCCAGGATCAAGAGGAACTGGGCGTACCAGCTTCTCGACGAAACAGCTTTTCCTACGGGGTCGTCGTAGAATTCGTGGATACGACGAAGAAAGTCTGCTTCGTCGATGATGTACAGTATGGAGCCGAGATAGAACTTGGCAGTGTTGAACAGGAACAGGGCGTAGTCCATGGGCGGTACACTGGTTACATCTGGAACCTCACCATGGCCCAAAGGCGACCATCGTAAGCGGAAGCTCTCGCCTCCAAAGTGGCCCGGGTCTGGCTGAAAGATCGATTCCGGCAACCGCCATCCAAGCAGGGACAAGACGCGCCTGCAGAAAGACCAAGAGGAACAAGGTCCCATGTACCCTTTGGTCAGCGTCAGCGAGACGCGGCGAAGGCAGTCCCCGAGCATGTACTCACAGAACCTCCCACCTATCTCCGCGAACGTGTACTCGTTATCGGCCAAAGGATTCTGCCGGAAGGCTGTTCCGGGATCGGCCCAGTGTGCATCCGTTCCGGAGAAGTGGGATGGAGGATGTGGGTTTGCGGGAACGTGGGGAGCTATCGCTGCATCACCGTGAGACACGAAAGCGAAGTACTGTGTAGACCCACCATCCTCTGCGTCGCCGACGAATTGCGGCAAAATGGCAGGCTGTGCAGAAAGCAAGCTGCTGGGCGCAACCCGATCACCCCCGGATGCGCAGTTCTGGGTGGGAGTTTCTGGGCTCACGCTCGGAACGGGGAGGCGAGCTCGGCTTTCCAGCTCCCGCAGATAACTGCATGGTATACATATTCAGCTCTGCGGACGCCGTCGGAATCGATTGGCCAAAGAATACCTCTCCGAAACGGATACGCGCTTGACCTCGGCGGCGTAGTGGCACTGCTCGTTTTTCCGGGCACACCTGGGACATGGCTGTGCGCCGGAACACTTCACCTTCATCGCCCGACATCGGTCGCAGCTGCGCGCCGTTAGCAGCTGCGGTCATCCGGGTCGGGGTGCCGTCTTCCATACGCCTTGGGGACTTTCTTTCCTATCCTGCTGTCACGCGTCGAAGCGGGCATGGTGATTATTCCGCGGGTGAAGCATGAAGCGTCGGGGCAGCGTTCCGACTTTAGCATGATGTGATTAGTGCGCTAGTGCGTGGTTCTCCACAAGCCTTATCTCTTGCACAGATACCCCGCATCTTGATGCTGTTTCCCCTCCACACGTTTGCATGCAAGTGAAGGACGGGAGAATCACACATGCGGTACCGGAGGCGCAAAGAAGATAAGACGGTGATGCTGATTGGAAGACTTATCGAGTCTCTGGCTGGGCTGAGCGAGAGTCGGACGCCGTCTCCGATGCCGCAATGCGTCGGAAGAGCCACCCGGCCATCGTGTTCCTCCCCGTTGCCCACTACCCCCATTCGGTGCATATTAATCAGCAGCTCTGTCACACCTCAGACAACACCGATCGATTTTCATCATGGCAGCATCTCTCACCCGGCTGAATGTCACTCCGAGGTAAGTTTGAAGGCACTCCTTGAGGAATTCCCGCCGAGCTGAAGACCACGTGCCACAGATCTTTGCTTTCGCATTTCAAACTACATCGGGGAAGCTTGTGCGCGGCCGGAATGACGTCTTCCGCAGCAGAAGCGACCAAAACTGCGCAGGCACAGTACAAGGTCGTTGACAAAGTCCGCGGTTTCGACAAAACCCTCGCCAAGCGCCCGGACTTCGATCACTCCAACACGCCCATCGAAGTCACAAAGAGCCCCGACCCCAACTGGGACTACGGTAAGGGTGTGCGTGGTAGCGATCCGCTCGCCAAACACGTCGAGGTTGATCCGTATGCCGCCGACCGGCCCATGGTCAACAACTACCGGCTGCTCATCTCGGGCATCGCGCCTCGCCCCATCGGTTTCATCAGCACGGTAGCCGGCGACGGCGCCACCAAGAACCTCTCCCCCTTCAGCTACTTCCAGGTCATCGACCACGACCCGCCCATGTTCATCGTCGGATTCTCCTCCAGACCCGGCCGCGAAAAGGACACCTTCCGCCATCTCAGGGAAACCGGCGAATGCGTCATCAACGCCGTCTCCGAGAACATGATCGAGGCCGTCAACGCCACCTCCATCGACGCCCCTTACGGCGTCTCCGAGTGGGACGTTTCGGGCCTGCACGAGGCGCCCACCTCCACCGTCAAGCCCGCCCGCGTGCAGGAATCCGTCTTTTCCATCGAGGGCAAGGCCATCGACGTCAAGGAGTTCCGCGATCACCAGCGCGAGGGCATGAGCGTCGCCGGCCTGGTCTTGGTCAAGGCTACCCGTTTCTGGGTTCGCGAGGATGCCGCCGATGCCGATGTCAGTCATATCGACCTCGACAAGCTTCGCCCACTCGGCCAGCTCGGTGGCATGTCGTACGGCCGCGTCACCTCTACCTTTGAGCTGCCCAGAAAGCATTGGGCAGAGGAGTGTCCGAAGAGCGAGTTGCTTTCCGAGTTGGAGAAGGCGAGGAAGGAGAAGTGAATTTGGCGGGTGTCCAGTACTTCCTTTTGAGCGTGTGATATCTTTCCATGCCACAGTTCGGCAATTTCCTTCAGTGAAGCAGGTACGCATATCAATATCCCAAAGAGTTTGGAGTGGTAGAGAAGGCGGAATTCTTGGAAAAACTGGGCATCCGAGCTACTCTCCACGTTACTCTATTCTTTCTTGGCCATCCTACATGTCCTTCTCCACAGCTCTTCTCTCAACGCGCCGGCCATATGCTTGGTCCGCTCGACTGCTCCCCGGTTTTCAATGGCCCGACGGTGCAAGAATCCCATGCAATCGCCGACCGAGCCCCAGGTGAGGCACTTGAAGGCCTTCGGAGGCCTTGCTTTAGTCGTGCACGGATCGGCCAAGCACCTTTCATAATTCACGATCAACTCGCACCCCAGTTCATCCGCCATGCCGACAATCTGACCACACTCCAGCGTCGCCGTGGGCAATCCCGCAGCGAGGCGGGCACGGTGCATGGCGCAGGTCTTGGACACGCTCGCGGCATTATGCGTGGCCAGGAAGAGCGCCGAGCTCGGGAAACGCAAACCCCGCGCCTGAGCCTCCGGCGGCAGCACCTGGCCGACGAGCTTCTCCGCTATGGCATCGTACGACCGATCCGTCTCCTCCTTCGTGTCGTGGATCAACGAGCGCACTTCGTGCTCGATGTAGGCGCCCCGCACCAGCTTGATGCCCACCGTCCACCCCTCCCGCGCGGCCAGGCAGATGTGCCGGTCGGCGTTGGCGCTTGCGCCCTTCAGGTAGCCTTGGATGGTGTTGTACACCAGCGCTTGTCCGTCCCGGTTCCACCGCCGCATCAGGTCCATCACCCATTCGTCGATGCCCCGCTGCAGCGCTTGTTGCTCGCCGTCGACCCACATCCGCGTCCCCTGCCTGCGCGCTTCCGAGCAGATCTGGGCGAGCGCGTTGTCGACCGCGTCCGGGATGGGGCTCCGGGTCCGCAGTGCCTCTACTGCCATTGGCCCCGCGCCGGTGAGCCTGAGAAGGAGGGCGAAGATGTCAGCGCGAAGGCACGGGAACTGGCGGTCGGCGCGAGAGGAAAGACTTACTTCAGGGCGAGGAAATCACCCGCACCTAGCATCCTCAGCGTGTCGAGGGAGCTTTGTTTCCACTTCTCCACCATACTGTGGCACTGTGAGCCGTGCTCCGTCCCCGCGTCAGCCGTCACCGCCTGCTGATGAGGCTCGTCCAGCACAATCTCCTTGGCGTGCGTGAGGATGACGCCCTGGTATCCCACGCTCTTGAGGTCGTCCACTGACTTGCGGACCTCCCGAGGGGTTGTGCCGGAGCAGAAGTGGTTGTAGACGGTCCATCTGAGTAGCCGGTTGAGAAGTGGGTTCTTGTCCGGATTGAGCAAGGCCGATTTGGAGCTGGTGATGGTTCCCAGTAATGCGATGGAGGGTCTCAGAAGCCATTGGGAAGACATGAGGGAGGTCAATGCCAGGGATCGGAGGAGAGTACCCGTTGGTAGTCTGGACATGGCAGACATCTCCTTGCGTTCGTGGGGGCGGGCCATGGCCGCGATTGCGGCGCTGCTGGCATGTCGTATGCCATGGGACCTCGCGCATCGGGCGGAGTGGAGGGCTGTTCTTGGTGTGCGTACCCTGAGAGCAAGAGACAATGCCATTTTCCTCAGCTGTTTGGAACCGCTGTATAACATGATGGTAGGAAGCCAGCGTTCTCACTGTCACATAGTGCATAGATTAGAGAAACTGCGGCTCGCATGTATTCATAGGGATTCGTTGAGAGAAGGGGAGATATCTTGTAGACTATCGGAGAGCTCTTCCGAGAGTGCTCCTTATCTGTCTCCATGCTCGGCTGGACTCTGCGAAGATATCCAACTTCGATAGTGGTGGTAGGAATCACGCGCTAGTGGGGAGCGTGAGGGGCACAGAAGAGGGGTTATCGGAAACACGAATCGGCAAACTGATAGCTGCATGGTACGCAAGCAACGTTAGTCACACTAGCCGGAATCAACGAGCAACACCCAAGATAATGCAAAGGCTGGTTGGCATCGGTGGATGGCCTCCGGAGAGCCGGACACATGCACCGATGGTGCTCCAGCATAGTGGGGGTCGGGATTCGGTCCCGGAGAGTCGTGCCCATGGAGCGAAATTTAATAGAGCTACTTGTTTCGCTCCACACTCTGAGGCAGCACAGCGGTCAACCTTCTGCCATCATGAAAACATTCTCCGTAACGGGTCGTCTCCGCGCCACTCGTCCACTGGCCAAAGTTCGCAGCAGCATCATCGCTACTCGTCCATCACATAGAGCTCTAAGTCTGTGGCATCCCCCACAGTTTGAGAACGAGAGGCTGGTAGGTCACTCTCTCCCTTGACTTCGTCGTCTCTTTCCTGACTGTGTTTGCAGCTCGAGTACCGCAAGGACTCCTCAGAGAGAGCTTCTCTCACAGCAGCTTTGAAGAAGCTGAAAAGCCAGCTGCCAGTGCAGGTTCCAATCACAATCAATGGTGCCAAAGTATGTCCTCGCCTTGGAATCTCACATCCCCGGCTCCGTGCTCACTGCGCGGTAAGGTTGAGACACACCAGTCCCGCAAGCAGGAGAACCCCTCGAAGCATGCCGAGACTGTAGCACTGTACGCAACGGCGACACCGCAGCAGGTTGATGATGCAGTGAATGCAGCACTGAAGGCCAAGCCGGCCTGGGAGGCTATGCCTTTCGAAGATCGGGCTGCCATCTTCCTACGTGCTTGCGAGCTGATCTCGGGCAAGTATCGCTCGGACATGGTGGCGGCCACAATGCTGGGACAGGGCAAGAACATCTGGCAAGCCGAGATCGACGCCGCCGCCGAGACGGTGGATTTCTTCAGGTACTACATCCAGGAAGCTTGGTCGCTTTACTCGCAGCAGCCCAAAGTCCATCCCGATAAGAGCTGGAACAAGCTGGAATATCGTCCCCTCGAAGGCTTCGTCTACGCCATTGCCCCGTTCAACTTCACTGCCCTCGGTGCCACTCTGACTGGCCCAGCAGCACTGCTCGGAAACGTGGTCATCTGGAAGCCGTCCGACTACGCGCTGCACGCAAGTTGGCTTCTCTATCAGATTCTCATCGAAGCCGGCCTGCCCAAGGATGTTATCCAGTTTCTCCCGGGAGACGCCGAGGAGGTGACCAACACCATCCTCAAAAGACCCGAGTTCGGTGCGGTGAGCTATATCGGATCCACCAAGGTCTTCAAGGGCTTGCAGAAGAAGATTGGGAACGCGATTGGTGATGGCGTCTACAACTCGTACCCCCGCGTGGTCGGCGAGACAGGGGGCAAGAACTGGGGCATTGTCCATCCCTCGGCGGATGTCAGGAACGCTGCTTTGAACACGATTCGCGCCGCTTTTGAGTACCAGGGACAGAAGTGCTCGGCAAACTCCAGGCTGTACGTCGCTGAATCCGCGTGGCCCGAGTTCAAGGCGATCCTGCAGGAACAAATCTCGCAGCTGAAGGTCGGCAGCGTCGAGGACTACGGGAACTTCATCACGCCCGTAATCCACGAACAAGCCTTCGACCGTCTGAACAAGGTCATCGAGGACGCGAAGCAAGATGCCGAGCTGGAGTTGATTGCGGGCGGCGAGGCGTCCAAGGACGAGGGCTACTTTGTGGACCCTACCGTCTACCGTACAAGCAACCCCCGTCACGACATCATGTCTCGCGAGCTGTTTGGCCCCATCTTGGCCGTGTACGTGTATCCAGACAGCGGGTGGAAGCAGACATTGAAGGCGCTGGACGCGACATCGCGCTACGCTCTGACTGGCAGTATTTACGCCAAGGATCCGTACGCCTTGCGCGAGGCCATGACCGAGCTGAAGCATGCAGCTGGCATGCTCTACCTGAACACCAAGTGCACTGGCTCCGTTGTGGCCCAGCAGCCTTTTGGCGGCAGTAGGGACTCGGGCACGAACGACAAGACGGGCACCATGGCCCATCTGCAGCGCTTCACGAGCGTGAGGACAATCAAGGAGGATTACAAGCCGCTGCAGGCAGTTCAGTATCCTTCGAATGAGATTTAGCCGTACGTAGTGCGATTGCAGACCGGAAGTGTAATTGGCTCATGCCACATTAACCACACCTTAACCCTGCCTCCGCCCCCGCAACATCCGCCCCCACAGCATCCCTCACGAACCACGCCATTGGCACGAGCCCCAGCTTCCCACACCCAGCCCCTACCCCTGGTCCAGCCTGTGCCCCGGCTCCGTCACCAACGCCATCAGCCCCTTCCTCGGCTCCTCCGCGGCCACTCCCTACGCCACGTCCCTACTGTAGATCTTGCCGCTACGCCGCGAACAGGTATCGAGTCAGAGACATACTTTCCAGAAAAGCTTATTGTCGAATCGGGGTTGATTAAAAGTATATCTATATTATAGCCGTATTCTAAATTAACGGTTTTCGTCCCTAGTTCCTCGCAGCCCCGGCCGGCGGACTCGGTCCGCCGCGGTCCCTGTCCCCAATCTGCGTCCAGCCTTCCCGCGCGCGCATGTTATCGGGCATCATCGCATGGCCCGCCACCTCGCTCCAGGTCCGCGGCTCCTCGGCACCCCGCGCGCCCTGGGCCACCTCCTCCGACGTCGTCGTGAAGCCCTGGGTGACCTCGATGCGCAGCCCGTGCTCGCCCTTGATCGCCGGCGCGTAGTCGTCGTCGTCGCTGGCCCGCGAGCTGCCGCGCTCGAGGTCCTGCATGATGCTCTCGTGGTCCTTGGCGCTCGACTGGCTCCACTGCGCCGCCGACCGCAGCTCCAGCTCGTCCGCCTCGCGGCCGGCCGCCGTGTGCCGGCTCGCCTTTTGCGTGACGGTGCCGCCGCCGTGCGACCGGCTGTTGCCGTACTTGCCCCCCGCGCTGCTCGACTTGTTGTTGCTGCTGCCGCCCAGGTTGTGCCGGCTGCGCGAGAAGAGCGGCTTGATGGCCGGCGTGTTGACGGCGAACAGCGACACGAAGGTCTCGCGGATCGCCCAGATGCCCGACGTGCCGATGTGCCGGATGTCGTGGACCGACATGACGCAGCGGATGATGGCGGCCGCGACGATGAAGATGCCCGAGAAGAGGATGAGCGCGACGAGTAATTTGCGTTTGAGTGGGATCTGGGCTTTCCAGAGGATCGGGGCGGGGATGAACGCCATGAGGCCTATGTCAGTGCTGGTGATAGGCGGCCGTGTCAGTGTCGCTGCGGTGCTTGGGAGGTGTGAGATATTCTTACGAGACGTTGAGGATGAGGAGGAGGTAGTAGCGAGCGTAGGTCAATGTGCACTTGTCTGCCCGTCGCATGTTAGCTTGGAATGCTACCGTGCAAACTGTTTGTCTGGGAAACTCACCTCCGACGTAGGGCTTGATCTGCCAGTTCTTCTGAACGGGCACGCACTGAAGAAGGATCTGTAACATCATCGCGGCCCAGCTAAGACCGACAAACCAGCCGAGGTACATGACAAGCCTTTGCTCCTTCAGCCCTTGCCTGCGAACGTGTTAGCTGGTAGCTCTTGACCCGACGAAACCTAGGACCAGACTTGTACACTTACGCGAGGCGGTTGTAGAAGAACAAAACCGAGGTTTTCAACGACCAGATGAGGCAGAGGTAGGACAGCCATGCCACGAACACTGCCTGAGACCCCTTGGTAAGGGATTTGACTTGGGCGTCGGTGAGGGCATTGGCCGTTTCGTCGTTAAGTCCAATGAGATTGCCATATTCGTCTATGTTTGGAGAGTCAGCGGCTGGAATCACCTGCATGCCAACTGGGTAACTGACTCATGAGGTAAATCGTCGACGTCTCGATAGTCCAGAAGACCTGTGCAACCCAATCAGTGAGCCGCCCTCTCGACTATTCCCAGACGAAACGACTTACCATGGCAAGAAAGGCAAAAAGGTCATCGTAGTAAAGGTTCCGCCAGCCAACAACGCGTATGCGGGCGTACAGCCGTAGGAGGCAAACAGAGCAACCGATGGGATACTCCACCCACTGCTCCAGAAGGGCTGGTGGAAGGCCCATGATGATTGCAGGAGTCTTGAAAAGCAGTGGAGTGAGGGTTGAGTCAAGGGGCTACTATTATCAGCAACAGCATCCATTATTTAAAAGGCCCAGCAGCGGCGGCGACTTTCCCCTGGGGCCAGGGTCTAGCTCTAATGCTAAAGGACCTTCAAAACCGCCGGTGTTGAGCGCAAAGTTGCGGCCTAGACTTTATTTGGAATCTGCTGTGTACCATCCGTTCGTCTCCGACCAATTAAATTCTACATGTCCAGGCGCGGAGGCGGGTCTTGTTTCCCAGCGGCGCAGTTGATATGGTCCGAACAAACTGCCGGTAGTGTGGAGGCTAATACGCCACGGTGCTAGGATCTAACCGTGGCTGTGTAAAGGCCCGATGGTACACCCCGGAGATGGCTGAATTCGTGCGGAAACAAGCCTACCACGGCTTCGGGGATAAGGCGACCGATAACGCGGGGGAACCTCCGATAGGTAGTCAGCCAACGCGAAGGAAGACGTTTAGGAGCACAGGTGAATGGAGGCTAATTTCCCTGTGAAAATCCAGGCTCGTGCGGGTGGCACGTCGCCATGTCTTCGGGGGATCGCCATCGATAATGCGGGGGAAAGCTGATAGTCAGCCAAGGAGAAGGAAGAAGGAACAGCAGAAGGGCCAGGGGTACAGATAAGCGAGTGTGGGCTGCTTCTTCGGCAACATTGCGGCCGAGGTGCTGAGCGGCACCTTCACGGCCAGCAAGGTGATTTTGGGAGTCCTGCCGAGCCTGCTGTGCCTTCTGTATCTTCTGCGCCTGCCGTGCGGGCTGTCTGGGCCCTGGTCTGTGTCGTCTACATCTTTACTGGCTGTGGGCGGGGATTCTGGATCGACATCGTCATGGAACTTTGCCAGGGCATGTCGGCTCGTGGTGGCGTTCGGGTGGCTGCCTGACATGGCGTCGCGGATCTCCTCTTCTAGTCTCAAGCTTCAGCCCATCAAGCACCCACGCCGCATGTCGTGCGGGGTTCGCCCCGATGATGCAACTTCTGCTTGGACGGGGACTTTATGGATTTCCTGCTACAAATCATCTATTCCGTTCGATGTGCGAAAACAAGTTGTTTGGGTACGAGAAAGTCGTGATTAGATCATCAGTATTCCTTAAAGTGTGGCGTGCGTATGGGCCTTTATCAGCCTCTGATAATATTTGCAGCTGCATGACGACATGTCAGAACTTGACCACCACTTCCCCCTTGCGAAATTGCTCGAGCCCGGCGAGAGCATCGGCCCAGTTAGCGTCGTGTTTGATTGCCCCACCATTAACAAGCGTCTGCAGCTCCGTCGCGCAGCCGGCCCCGGAAGCCCTTGCCGTCTCGCTTCCGAGTCTTCCATAGGGCTGGAACCGGAGCAGTCCCTTTTTGGTCATTATTCATCTTCCCTCGCTCACTACCGGCCACGCAACAATGTCCCTACCGCGCACGGCACCACAGCAAATGCTGATGGGATCAGACGCAAACATGAGGCTGTTCCCGGTGGCCTTTGTTATATCCTCGGTAATGTGGGCAAACCCTTCTGCGCCGTATGCCTTGACCAGCTCCAGGTTCCGAGATGAGCACGACGTGATGGGGCGGAGTCCACTCCGTAGCTGGATGGCCATGTTGCTGGCAGGGGAGCTCCCGCCATACACCAAAACCGCTTCCGGCGTGGTGCCAGCCGCCGAAGGCCGCGTCACAAGTATCTCTAGCGGCAATAATAGGCGTGGTACGGCGCATGGACCAGGCCAACTGTGAAGCCTGCAATCGCCAGGGTCGCGCCGAATTCCCACGACCCGTCCGCCGGAAGCATCACCATACCGTCTGCCGGTACACTGACGCACGCAGTAAAGGCGCTAAGGATGCGGCTAAGGAATCTTAGCACACGACGGCTCCGTACACGCGGTCCCCGACCCTGACCTGACGGCAAAAGCTGGGTCCCACTGCTGCAACCGTCCCGGCGAAGTCGCATCCGCCTATCCATCCCGAATTGGCCAAGTGGGACCTCATTTCGGAATCGACAGGGTCCACCGATACTACCACAGCGAACTTGACAGTGATCCTGTGGGGCTTGAATGGCGGGACAGGTGTCCAGTGTGAGAGGTGAGGCTGGCAATCTTCGCCAATGGCGAGTCCAGTCTGGGTGTCGTAAAGTTGAATCAGCCTTCTTCGTACTCAGTGCCGTCTGGTGCTATTACTTCAGCTCTGAGCAGCGTGCCAACCAACAAACCCTACGTTTGAAGCATCCATAATCCCCGACAGCATGAAGGATGAATGCATAGGCTGAGAAAAGGTGGGTGACATATCCCACCAGACGCGGAAAGTTATCTCAGAAGCCCCACAGTGGCGCTGAGGGAATAACAAGATCAACTGGAGGGGGTAAGCCTAAGACCGGTGAGTTCTCTTATAAGTGGACACTTGACATCCCTTTGTTTTTTCTTTCCTCCCCTGATTATTCCAAACGCGACGTCGTCAACTTCCTTCGCCCTCTGCGACTGATTCCTCATTCAATGTACCGAAATAATATGCTATAGACACGCTCGCTGAGTCCATTCTTTGACATCACGGCCGGAAATTACGGCCTCGCTCAAGGTCTATAGTACCGTAGAGAGCCAGATGTGAAATCACGCATACCACTTACTCTGTACTGGGTTAGTTCTTTCCACACCAAGAAGCTCTCTTGCTGAGGAATTCTAACATCTGGCACCTACCACTGGAAGAAAAAGCGTCCTTCATATGAATTTGCAGCTTGCCCGCTCAGATGCCACTCAATGATATCATGGAGAGTGAGCGTAGGATTACTTTTTCGTGTATGTATTGATTACATCTATAATCCAATTATAGAACATTCGTGACAAAGCTTCTCGGACCGAGACTGATCCACTTGGTTTGAAGCATACTGTTCGTCAGTTTAGCGGTTCAGCTGGGTGTGTGTAACACAAGTCCAATGTAAGCGCACCCCACAAAAGCCAAGGCACTAACGCTCAGCTTCAGGCCTAGGTGACATTTGGTAGGTCTGCCCGCCACCTCTACGAGTTGCCTCATAGGGAATAGTGCTGACAGGGCTGGCGCATTGCTACTGGAAAGGGACGCAATGCCAAACGCATTTAGTCGATTGATAATCATTGTAGCACGTCCCACAAGCCCTTGCAGATTCACGCCCTTATTTTAAATAGATTTGACGTATGCAGCGAGACGTGTTTTATGCCGAGGGACATCCAAACGACACGGCAAGTCGTCGTCGATGCCTTCGATAGACCACGTCCACAGCAACACACCGCAAATGCTGTGAAATTAAACGTCACTGAGAGGATATGTAATGTTTCTAAAATCGAAAACGAAAGGATGGGCTCGCATGGACTTATTTTTAGTACTGTGCAATAACACGAACGCTTGCTTCCTTCGCGCCATCAGCAATGCATCACCCGAGAGAGGAACGCCCTCATCATCACCGCTCTTAATACTACCAAAAGGGAAGATGGGAAATGCTGCTTCGGCGACCCCGGCAAAGCCTAACCTGTGCAGGACCGGCAGCCGGGAAACCAAACGAATATATAAATCGAGGAGTCCCTCGTCCACCAGCCATCACGACATCCATCAGGTCCATCACCTCAGTCAATTAAGTCTCAAATACTCTCTTACATCAACCTCGTTCAAGCAGAACAAAGCTCCAAGCAATCATGCGTTTCGACGTTCCCCTCCTCACGACCGGGCTCGCCCTGGCCAGCACCGCCTCGGCAGCCAGCTGCTACAGCAAGGGCGGCTGCGGGTCGTGTGCCAGCAGCGATGACGTCTGGAAGGCACGTGAGCAGCTCTGTGGCGGCGACCGTTGGAAGTCGTCGACCAGCTTCAACTGGGGCTGGGTAGTGGTCAATCTCAGCGGCCGCTTCTCCTCGCAGCAGGCGTGCTGGGACGGCTTCGAGAACATCATCAACCAGTGCTACGGCAAGAAGAACGGCGGTACTGTAGGTTTGCCCTTGGAGAGTGGATGGTGTAGTGGGCATGAGGTGACTGACTCCTTGCAGTATGACTGGAACTACAACGGCGACAGCGCTCACTTGGACGTCAACTTCTGCACATGCAGGTAGATGAGTGGATTGGAGATGCGGACCTCCAATGGGCCTGTGGCGGACGGGGGAGAAGTGGTCCAGTGGACTGAAGGGGGTAAAGAGGCTGGGGGGGGGGGGGGGGGGGGGGGGGGGGGGGGGGTTTTTTGGGTTT
>JAJMYO010000363.1:0-20154 GCA_023087385.1 Diplodia sapinea | reverse complement strand
TTGGTTTGTATGAAACCCCTGCCCGGGGGGGTGGCGGGGCCCCCCCCCCCCCCCCCCCCCCCCCACCCCACCCCACCCCAAATCCTATCCCAGTCCCCGACATCTCCGGCGGCACCGGACAAGCTCCGACCCGCGCGCGCAGGGAGAGAGCGCCGTGGCATCGGGTCGACCGCAGCCACGGTGTAACCAGGTGTATATGCGCAACGACGATTTCGAACGGCGGAGCAAAATCCGTGCGTAGGCAGCAGTAAGGAACTTCGAACCGGCCCTGTTTTCGATGCCCTTGATTGAGCTGAACTGCGCGACGGGGAGAAGCGGGAGGTGTTCCCCCCGGTGCAATGCGACAGTTCTCTCGAAGAGAGCAGCAGCAAAAGTGAGGGATAAGTATGATCCTGGTCTCTGTGTATCGTAGCAAACGGGACGCCGCAGCGGGGGGAGTCCCGTGGTGTTTTCAAGAGCGGATGACGGCGCAGGAGGGCACTGCGTGAGAAACCAAAAATGATCACCTCCACCATCTTAGCAATGTTGAACAATGTCAAACCTGACAGATTAATTTTCTCCGTACGAAGGTGTTGCCGGGGAAGGTTGAGAGAGAACCAAAAAAAAAAAAAAAAAAAGGGAATGATTGGGACGCAGATCCGCCCCAAAGCAGCAATGACCGCGGCGAGGATCACTGCTGCAAGTATCCACGCCTGCTTCGCCCAGGTTCTTCATGCCCTTTGGTCCGAGGGGCCCCCGCCGGCGGGTGGCGGCGCCAGCAGGGTCATCTGGCGGGATCGGTTCCAGGGAAAAGAAAAGCGCGCCCATGGACGCTTGTCGCACGTCAACCAACCATTGCTTTTTCTGCAGTCACGCCGTTGGATCATCATGTCCTTTCTTGGCCCTTTCTTCCCTTCGCCATGTCAGGACATTGGTTGGGAACATTGTGCTGCGAGAGTACTGAGCCTTTGACACTCAGCGCTCCAAGGTCTGTCCAATTCTTGTTTCCGATCAAAGTAGAATATGTGTCAAGATGAAGAAGCATCAAGCATGGAACAGCAATGCAACTTTGTTTCCCACCAGAAATGGACTGCGCCCTCCATCGGAACTTTTGTTCCCCTCTGCTAAGAACGCCCCAATCTCGAACGTGCCGCATGTTAATCGTGAACCTAACTACCAAATCCATGTGCTCTGGTCGATCTTTTTTCCAGTGCTAAAAACGTAGGATATCCAAGACGCCCACTGCAAGGGTACGAACTAATCACAAAAAAAAAAGCAAAAGGGAGGACGTCAACAATAACATGCCATGACCCGATTTGACGGCCACACGGTCTGGGTCATGGTTTTTGTCTGATAGAGCATCCCCTAGTGCGAGGGAGACGACGGTTCATCCCCATCCGTGTTTCACAGAGACGCATCTGACCTCTGGGACGGGAACGATAAACGGCCAAGTCAAATGCCCAGGGACAGGCAAATCACCTTGTCCGATGCTCGTCAGTTTTGAGACATCAGCCCTTTGAAGCCTCTGAAGCCGCCGGTACCAGACTTGTTCGTGCCATCTTTCTTCTTGCCAACGTTTTGGGCGCCGCCTGCATGAGAGCACGGATTAGCTTGTGTGTCAATGGCATTCGCACCTCACTTTCCCCAGCTTCTGTCCGTCGTAGCCGCGCTTCTAAGGTCGAAGCAGTGATGGTGGTTGGACTCACCTCTTCCATAAACCCGGATTTCCGATTTCGGTGTGATTTTGGCCTTGTTGTCCTTGTCGCTACCGCTGCCATTCGTATTCCCGCTGAATGTACTACGCCCGTCAGACGAGCCGAGGGGCTCTGTGGCGTTGAATGCGTGGAACCGAGGCGCATGTATGGTATCTGTGGGAGACTGCGGCTCATGTTCCGGGCTGGTTGTGTCCATAGGTTGGAACGTTCGGGTTGGAAGCGACTCACTGCGCTCGGGATGCGCTGTGAATGGCCGGTTGCCGTGTCCCGATAACGAGGATGCTTGGTAGTTAAATTCGCTGTACTCATCGTCGAATTCGTCGTCGCTTCTTACATCCGCTCGCATCGGCTCGGTGAAAGACCTGGGACCGTAGCGATTCGCAAAGCTTGCGCCTCTACTGCTTGTGATGCTACCACTGCCTGCGGTGCTAGGCTTTCTCATGAAAGCACTGGGAGGATGTCCTTCGATGGGGCTGTGTGCATCGTGGCTGCCATGGCCATTCCTGCTTGCGCGACCTCTTGCATACGATAGCTCGGCCTCAAGGGACTGGGACTTCATCTCCAGCTCGGTGAACCGGTGAAGGAGGCGGTTGTGCGTCTTTCTCAGCTGGTTGAACTTGGAATGGCTTGCAGCAAGAGCAGAATCAATCATCTGCTGCACCGATGCAGGCAGCTGTGTGGGATCGTGGCTGATGTCCATGTCGACGGGTTGGCGTGATTCAAGCAGGGCAAACTTGCGGTCATACGCCCTGGCAAGTCTACTCCGTTCAGCATCTTGGCTGTCAAGCTTCAGGTTGGCCAACTTGAGCTCATTGCGCAGCAGATCCTGCTCTTCCTTGGCATGCTCAAAGTCAAGCTCCTTGAGTTCGAAGTTACGCAGCCTCGCCTGCAACCTTTCAATCTCCTGTCTCAGGATCCCCATCTCTTCTAATTCCACTTCGGTGGACTTGAGGTTTTGCTTCGAATTGAGCTCCCTTGCTTCGGCCTCAACCAACAGTCTCCGGAGATGTTCGCAATCTTTCTCCGCCTTGTCAAGTTTAGTCTTGAGCGACGCTTCCTCAGAATGCCATTGCTTTTGCTCGTCGCGAATGGTCCTTAGCTTCGAGCCCAGTTCACCCTCCCATTTCTTCGACTGGTTCCTGCCTGTTATAGTCTCCTTCTTCAGCTGCGCGTAGAGCTCATTCGCTTTTTGCAGTTTGGCCTTCAGTGTCCTGTTCGTGTTGATTAGATTCTGTGTTTCCGCCTCGACTGTGGCTTCCTTGATATGCCTCCGCTGGAGTTGGCCGATGTGAGACAGATGTTGAGCCTTCAGGTAACGTTCAAAGTTCAAGTCGTTGCGCAGTAGCATGACCTCCCGTTGCAGAGTAGCAAGATTCTGCGCGAGGCGGGCGTGCGTAGGCGTGAGCGGAGACTGGTTCGAGAGCGTCTGCGTAAATGCTTCAAGCCGAGGCGAAGCAAGAAGGGCTGAGGACGCATCCAGGTTTTGTTGCTGCTCCCTTTCGGTGGTCTGCGGGATGAAAGACCCTGGTAAGGTAGGACTATCAGGACCGGCATCATGGGGCCGAGGGGAAGGCCGCCTAAGATGCGTCGAATCTTTTGGCGAGAGGCTCGTCGGGGAGGTGGATTGAGTGTTTCGCCAGCTGCTACCAGGCTTTCCGTCTGTTGGCGAAGTCGCGACTGTACCATCATCATCTAGAGGGACCCCAGGAATGTCTTCAGTTGGAACCAAAGAAGTGTGGGCGGGCCGTGTGGCTGCTTGCGGAAGATCGGGTAACTTGGCGGTTGGCGGTGGGCCAGGGTCCTCCAAAGATGCGGAGACGGCCATGCACAGGCTCATGCACTCGGTGACGACATCCGCCGGATCACTCCTGAGCCAGCGTGTCTCGCTCAGCTCCTCTTCAGCTGTCATGTTGAAGAAGTTGGGATGTAAGAGGTGGACCTGCCGGAAGGGCTCCGTACGACGCCGAATAGCCTCAGGATCTAACACCAGGTCGTCCGCACCAAGGTAGTTGATGTTCTTCAAAAACCTTCGGGGCTTTCGGACATAGCTCATGAGGTTTACGGGGAAAAGCCCGTAAATGAAGGTGAAGTAATACAAAGCACCAGGTGCCGACGTCTCTGGGTGGTCAAAGGCGTGCTCGAGTCTCTCCCAGGTAGGGTCGCTGCGGTCATCGTCCGAGAAATCGTCGTCAGAGTCAACGTCGATAGCCTCTTCTTCTGCGTTCTGGCTTCCGTTTGGCATTGGCGCGGTTACCTGGTCCCAGCACAAAACTCTACTGTAAATCAAGAAGAGCTTCGGCATGTGGGACACTAGCACACGGGTGATATGAGGCATGAACATGATGAGCACTGTGAGCGCCATCTCGACGACCGTGGCAGACTTGTCGAGCATCAAGCATTTCTCCAAATTCTCCACGAGCGGCGTTTCGGAGACCAGGTAGAGATGCGGGGGCTGGACGCGGACGAAGGTGCAGAGCAGACCCAGGGCTTGGACACGATGCTTGGCTTGGACGAAGAGGGTGTTCAGCGAAAGAAGCAGTTCCTGGAGCGAGTTAGGTCAAAGCTGCTAGACAAAAGACGACCGACTTGCCTTGGGCTTCCGGCGGCCGTACATGACCAGAAGCGACTCTATTTCGCGCGCACCATACTCGTCTTCGGGTGTGATCATATCGCTCTCCGCTGTCGGCATGCGCGTATGCTTCAAATAGCAGTCCAGGAGCTTCTGCATGTACGAAGCGGCGGCTTGGGCCTGCTCGGCTTCGTGGTCGCCGCCAGCTTCATAAGCCAGGACGCCCAGCACGAACTCGCGCGCATCCTCACTCTCGTTCCTCTTGTGACCCACCCCGTCTATGACGGGTTTTAGAACCAGGTTCCACCACTGCGACAACCGGGCATCCCCGCGAATTGCAGGGCGCACTTGGCGGAGGACGCTAAGGAATGCGCTGCGCTTGACGGGCTCGTCCTGCACATGGTTGTTGTACGTTTGCAGCAGCTCGTCGTGCAGACGTTGCGAATCCTGGTCGTCGATGTCATGGTGCTTGTCGAGGAAGGTTTCGATGGTCCGCTGGAGCTCGTCGGGAAGCGGGTATGCGACGGTTGGGCCGGCGAAGGCGGACTCGAGCGCCTTGACGGCGTCTTTCAGAGAGCTGCATTTCTACATCAGCGCGGGTGAGAGCAGGGAAGAGGAGGCCAGCGTACCCGGCGGCCATTTGCGCGCGCTCCACAGCGGCAGCGGGATGCTATGACGAAAGCGAGGATTCCGAGCTGTTCGCGAAAAAGCGCGGCATAGTCGCGCTCGCGGGGCGAGCTTGCTGATGTACTCGCTCGAGTCGCGGACGCCGGCTGCTCCCGCCAACCACAACGGCGGACAATACGTAGACGTTGCTGGGACTGAGGATGCTGATAAGCAATGGGACGACGCAGTCTGGCAATAGCAATCTAATGGATTATTAGCGGCGGCGGCGCACGTCGTTTCGTGCAGCGCACAGCGGATTGGGCCAAGCCGATCCAGCGTGCCGGCACCCTTGGCCGCGAGCAGAGGCCCGGCTGGGCAGGCGTGGGTGCAACAGCGTGCAGGGGCATCCGAGGGCCCGTCCGCGACCTGGGTATCTCCGCCATAACGAATACTTTCGCATAACGTCACCAAGCCGTCGACACGCTGCGCCATCGCCCGCTGCGGCTGCCGGCGTCGCACAACCGCTGCGCTGCTCTCTGGTCGCGCGCGGCAGGGGCTTTTCAGTGCAGCCGCGGATGCAGACGCAGCTCCGGCCGGGATATTGTGGCGTGCCCGCTCGGATGCCTCGCCGCGCGGGGTGATAGGCCGCAGTAGGCGTGATGCCCCAGCCGATGGACGTTGGAGACAACGGCGCGGCCAGGCGCAGGGCAGGCAGGCGCCGCCTAGCGCCAGGCGAGAACCCAAACAACTGCTGGCGGCTCCTTTCCACCGGGCCCCTTCGAATTTCCTCGAGCCTAGGTACTAGACACCGAGACATGGGAGTCCACTGCTGATAGCCGATGTAACGTGTGCCATGCAGACGCCGCACCCCC
This sequence comes from Diplodia sapinea, assembly GCA_023087385.1. Classification (NCBI taxonomy): domain Eukaryota; kingdom Fungi; phylum Ascomycota; class Dothideomycetes; order Botryosphaeriales; family Botryosphaeriaceae; genus Diplodia; species Diplodia sapinea. The sequence goes on along the minus strand of JAJMYO010000363.1, from coordinate 14,413 downwards.
TCTCAGGGTGCACACGGGCCATTGATGCTGGAGTGAGGGTCCTTCCTCCTCGCTCAGGAGCGTGCATCGTGATAAGGTTGGCGTGGGTTGGGCCGCGGACATTGGGCCTCCAATGGGTCTTTGGCGCCGATGATCGCCACCAGGTGCGAACGCCCGCCCTGCCGACTCCCACGAGCACAGCAACCGTGAGATCGCAGCCGATCCACGCAAGGGGCTCCCCCGGCAGGCCGTCTTCTACGCATCTCGCTGCCTGAGGTGTCACTGACACGCGCTTGCACCGAGTACCTGCGGCTGCGCTCCACTTCACTGTCTGCTGCTCTTCGCTTCTACCGCCACGCCGTCGACAAGCTTGGCCGGCTATAGCCAGCCCATGTGCGCTAGCTGCTGTTGCAGAATCTGGAGGACTTTAAGCTTCCCGGGCCCCGGACGCCCGCCGTCAGCCGTCGGGGCACACAGCATGGGGACCCTCTCTTCAGCGTCTGACGGTGTGCAAAGCTGCAAACACTGTACATGCGTCCTACTGTCGCGCGCATGATGCGTCGAACTAGTCGACTGCGGCCACTGCCATCCACACAAGCTGGACGAGGAAAACTTTGCACATAGAGGACGGCCTGCATTCTGAGCACATTTAGCCAGCTCGGAGCTTGGTCAGTTTAGGCCGCCTCGTATGCGCGCCTCAGACTACCGTCACAAGCGTTGCTCCATAACGCGGATGGCGAGCCGGTGATAATAATATAATGTCGCGGTCGAGATAAGCAAACGACCCTACGCAATCGTGATTGCGATTGCGTTGCGCAACCAGCCGGGCGATCAGGGATTCTCGGCCTTCAGGGCCATCAAGGAGCTCGGTGAAACAGGTGGCAGTATTAACGCCGAAAGGGCTGACGGGACATTCCATGAGCTGTCGTCGAACATTCAAGCCTCGGCTAAAGCTATCTTCATCACGGCGAGCTGCTCTTCTGAGCCATTCCCACCGCTTCATCCCAGCGTGCTGTTTGGGAAATATACACATGAAACCCTCGAATTTGCCATGGCTGCAGATTGATTAACGTCTCACTCGAGAAGACACGGCGCACCTTCTCCCGCTGCCTGGGTGCCACTGATCCACATGTCCCTCCTGCCGCCGCCTTCCGCTTCCGTCGGGCTATTATGGGTAGTGCTGTCTTAAGTACTCGTAAGCCCTCCACCCGAGACCTAGCCAAGGCGACGATCGATTTTGGCGTTCTCCAGCTTCCCCACTGCCGGTCGGAGCAATAAAGCTCGATATTGCCGCCCGTCGGGTGCGGCACCAGGCCAACGTGAGTGAGCCGTGGGCTTCCAAAGCTATCTGCTTGCCAGTACATCAGAGGCGGATGGTGCATTCAACACGCTCATCAGCCTCTGTTCATCGTGTTGCCAGAGCCTTTAGCGTTATCGTCCTTGTAATCATCCCATGCGCGCGCTTTCAGCGTCTCAGCATCGGCCCTTTCCAGGTTGTCCTCATCCGGTTCCGGTTGCATGCCTGACTGCTCACCACCTCCTTCGATGATACCTCCCCGCTTCCTCTCCTCGTCCAAGTATTCATCGATCGTCATGGTGGGTAAGCTGTGATCTGGCCGGAAGACACCCTGCTGTACTCTCTGCCTGCTGTCGAGGAGCGTGAAGGGCCGCATTGGCTTTCCATCTGCGCTCAAGATGGGCCCAGTACGGCTTGACAAACTCGCAAGCGGCGAATCTAGGCGCTCTGAATAACCGTCGCCTCGGCGGTCACGCTGTCGCCAGTCCTCTGTGGCGGGGCCCGCGTTTGGTGGAGGCGCAGGTGGAGCCATGGCCAGAATCTGTAGCTCCTGCGCCAGGGACTCGAGGGAGGCAAAGGTTTGGTGTACACAAAGAGCAATATTTGTGAGGTGGAGCTGACGCAGAGCATCCTCGTCGTTCTGGAAAGCAGCTGGATTTTGGTTGAGATGCTGGATCCCACGGTTACTAATCGGCCCACGTGATGTTGCCACTAAACATACCTCAAGCTTTGCCTTCAGCTCTTTTTCGGCTCTGAAGCGGGAAATCTTTGTGTCGCGTCTGGCGGCAGCATCTGTAGTGGATGCAGTAGAGAAGGAGTTGGGGGACTCTTGGTACTTCTCGTAGAGCTTGGCATCGGGCTTCGACAGGACGTCATAGCTGTCGAGCAACTTCATGAACTTTTCGTAGCTTTCACGGGCACCGAGAAGAGTTGACTTGCGATCAGTGCCAACGGCGCGTTGCAACAGCTCGGCCAAATGGTAGTTGATGACCATGTATCTGCGGCGGATATGAGAATAATGAAGGGACAGATCAAGATGTTGCGCCGTACTGGATGTCTCCGGACGACACATCTTCCAGAGTCTCGTTGGGACTGAATAGCGAAACACGATCGGCAACTCTCAAGCACTCTTGATAGGTGGCGATGGCTGAGCTGAGCTTCTGTTGGTAGGCATCGCTGTTCGAGTCGTAAGTAGACTCAAGCTCCTTTCTTTTCGCCTCTGCGCCGTAAAACAGAGCACGGAGGCTCTGCGGCTGCTGCTCAGCTTCGTTGCTCATTTTCGAGGTCTGGGGTGGTAAAGGTGCGCTGTAGAGGTGGAGGTTGTCGTTGGTGGGAGGGAACCTGAACTGTATGGAAAAACGACGTCACGTGCGCCGCGTCTTAGCGCGTCGGCCATGATTTGCGTGCACGGACGCCTGCGACGACTGACGCCGCGACTCCACGACACCAGGTGCATGACACGGCGTCCTTCTGCTCGATGCCGCCCGTGAGAGTTTGCAAGCGCTCCGCTGGGGGCGCATCATCAGCACGGACCGCTGATCCAGGCAGGCTGCTGCTGTGCAAGCTGAGCAGGTGCTTGCTGCTTGCACCTGCCACATGCAGCAAACGGTTGACCACGGTATCGCAAAACCACCTTAGCTCCCTTCAACCATCCATCCACTCTACCTCTCAGCCCCCGCCTGCTCCGTCACAAACACTGTACACAGTCGTCCATGCCGTGCATTCGTGCCTAGTAATAGCACATTCAGCCCGGTTCCACCTCAGCTGTCGCATCTCTACACTCTGCATTTCCCGTCGAGGGTACTGTGGGCGCAATGGCAGACAGCTCAGATGCTGTGCCATTTCCAAGTCATGATGCCGGCCAAGCACTTCCTGAAGCAGCCGCCCTTCAGGATACCGACAAGTCCCATCACCCCGCCAAAGATCATGAGGACTCCGATAGCGATGACGGCCTGCCGAGCTCTGGAATTGCCCGCAACATCTCGGAAAAGAAGCGCCACCAGCATGCCATCTTCAATTCATGGGTGACGCGGAAGGCGGAGAATGTAACAGAGCGGGAGGTGAAGGAGACTCTGAGGACAGCTGACGATGATTCGCTCTCCATTCGAAACCTGCTGGCCAAACAGGATTCCAACGTCATAGCCGATCCACGCGAGTACCAGTTGGAGCTTTTCGAGAGAGCTAAAGAAGAGAACGTCATTGCTGTCCTTGACACCGGTTCCGGAAAGACGCTGATCGCTGTGCTTCTGCTCAAGCATACCATCGACAAGGAGCTTGAGGATCGTGCAGCGAGCAAAGCCCCTCGTATCTCTTTCTTTCTCGTCGATTCTGTGACACTGGTGTTTCAGCAATTTGCTGTGCTCGAGACTAACCTCGATCAGAAGGTCGAACGTTTCTGTGGAGCCATGGGCTGCGATCTTTGGTCCAAGCAGACATGGACGAAGCACTTCGAACAGAACATGGTTCTCGTTTGCACCGCCGAGGTTCTTGCTCAGTGCCTGATGCACTCCTTCATCAACATGGAGCAGATCAATCTACTGATCTTCGACGAGGCCCATCATGCCAAGAAGGGTCACAGTTACGCCAAAATCATCAAGGATTATTACGTGCCCACAGATCCAAACAAACGGCCTAAGGTGTTCGGGATGACGGCCTCGCCAGTAGATGCAAAGGTGGACGTTCATCAAGCTGCTAGCGACCTCGAGGCACTCCTGCATTGCCGAATCGCGACTACTGCGAATCTGGACCTATTGCGCAAGACCATCAGCCGGCCAGATGAGTACGTGACGAAGTACGCCCCCCTTCAGAAGCCATTCGAAACACCATTGTACGTGAAGATGAAGGAGAAACTCGGCGACATGGAAGCATTCAGACCTCTCTTTGAGTCTTCCAAACATGCAACTTCCCAACTCGGAGCATGGTGCTCAGACATGTTTTGGTACTACGCTCTGCAAGAGGAAGAAGCCAAGAAGCTCGAAAGCCGCCAGGAACAAGCCTATCACAAGGACAAGAAGAAGACAACATCCCGCCTCGACCAGGAGGTAGCAAGGTTGAGAGAAGCTGCGGAGATCATCAAGAACAGCTTCTTGGGTGAGCCTCAGCCGAATCTAACACATCTGAGCTCAAAAGTCTTGGAACTTCGCACCCAGCTCCTCAAAACCTTTGAGAGGACACCCAACTCCAGATGCATCGTTTTCGTCGAGCGGCGACACACTGCCCGATTGTTGCATCGAGTCTTCAACGAAATTGGAGAGGCGCATCTCAAACCCGGGATGATTGTTGGTAGTACTGGCAAGTGGGGCGATCTCAACATCTCGTTTCGTCAGCAGGTTATGACCCTCTTAAGATTCAAAAAAGGTGAACTGAATTGCCTTTTTGCAACCTCTGTTGCTGAGGAAGGTCTTGATATCCCCGATTGCAACTTGGTCGTCAGGTTCGACCTTTACAAGACGATGATCCAATACGTGCAGTCCAGAGGCCGCGCCCGGCACAGGAACTCCCGGTACTTACACATGATGGAGGAAGACAACATGGAACACAGGAAGCTTGTTCTGGAAGCTCGTCAGGCAGAAAGGCTGATGCGGCAGTTTTGCGAAGCTTTGCCTGAAGACCGCCTGTTAAAAGGAAACGACGCAGATCTGGATGAGCTCATGCTTGATTGCAAGGGCTCCAGACGCTATACGGAACCAAGAACAGGGGCGAAGCTCACTTATGATTCCAGCCTTAGTGTCCTTGCCCACTTCACAGCGGCGCTTCCTAGGCAAGGAGAAGTCGCTTCTGAGCCTCTCTACATTATCTCCTCCCAGTCAGGTAAATTCGTCTGTGAAGTCATCCTCCCCGAAAACTCGCCTGTTCCATCAGCAATGGGCCGTCCGTCTCCGCGGAAGGCCATCGCAAAACGATCAGCAGCATTCGAAGCCTGCCTTCACCTCCGTGGGGAGGCATACTTGGACGAGAATCTCTTGCCGATCTATACGAAGCATCTTCCTGCAATGAGAAACGCCCGACTGGCGCTGAATTGCAAGAAAACAAATGCGTACGATATGATGACAAAGCCGAAAAGATGGGGAAATGACCGAGGAGCCATTCCTGAAGAGCTTCACATCACTGTCATTGAACTTCCGGATGGTCTTGACAGGCCCAACCAACCACTGGCGATACTCACTCGTACTCCTCTCCCAAAATTGCCAGACTTCCCAATATTCCTCAATTCTGGAACTTCCAGCCGGGTCCATCTGGTTCCTATGACATCTGTCTTCAAGTGTAGTATCGATGATGTCCAACACATGACCTCGTACACGCTCAGAGCGTTCAAAGATATCTTCAACAAGACGTACGAGGAGGATCATGCCAAGATGTCCTATTGGATTGCTCCATTGAAGAGTTGTTACCAAGTACTCGATGATGGATGCTATGGGTTACGAGAAATCCTCGACTGGGAGGCTCTGGAGGAGGTCAAAGCGCACGTCGAGTACCGTTGGACAGCTGAGATGCCGAATGATCTTCTTCTGGACAGGTATCTTGTCGACATGTGGGATGGTGGCCGGCGTTTCTTTACGGATTGCCTGAATCCAGCCCTGAAGCCAACGGACCCTGTTCCTGACGATGCTGCCACCGGGAAGAAACCGGAGCACAAGAAGGACATCCTGAACTATTCCATCAGCCTGTACAAGGCATCAAGAGCGAAGGCCGACTCAAGCTGGAATCGGAAACAGCCGGTCCTTGAAGGAAGGCAAGTCCTCCACCGCCGCAACATGCTGGCGGAACCTGAGAAGCGTGAAGGCGATCTCCGCTCGAAGGTGTACCTGTGTCCGGAGCCGCTGAGAATATCGACACTCCGGTCAGCAGCCGTGGCAACCATCTACGTCTTCCCTGCAGTGATTCATCGCATAGACCAGTGTCTTATCGCGCTGGAAGCTTGTCAGCTTCTGGACCTCGACATCAGCCCCGAATTGGCGCTGGAGGCGTTGACGAAAGATTCGGACAACACCGACGAACACAGTGAAGAAGCCCAAAACTTTCGCCGCGGCATGGGTAATAACTATGAGCGCCTGGAATTCATGGGAGATTGTTTCCTCAAGATGGCCACATCGATCGCGCTGTTTGGTCAGAATCCGGACGACAACGAGTTCGACTTCCACGTCAAACGAATGTGCCTCGTGTGTAATCAAAATCTATTTGAGACTGCCAAGGGGCTTAATCTTACCAAGTACATACGAAGCATGGCATTCTCAAGAAGAACTTGGTATCCCGATGGCCTCAAGATGCTGGAGGGCAAGGGTCACAACAGGACTGGAGACGAAGCGGTGAAACATCATCTTGGAGACAAGACTGTGGCAGACGTTTGCGAGGCTCTCATCGGGGCAGCTTATCTGACGCATAACACGTTGGGCGAATGGAAGCCAGAAAACTGGGATAACGCTGTCAAGGCAGTTACCAATCTCGTAGCAAGTCCAGATCACACTCAGAGAAAGTGGGCCGAGTACCTTGAGGCATACGAGAAACCAGCTTATCTTGACGCGGAATGCACGGCAGCGCAGATGGACTTGGTTAATCAGGTAGAAAGGGAACACCCTTACCGCTTTCGCTCAGCAAAGCTCCTGAGATCAGCCTTTGTGCACCCGTCGTATCCCTACAACTATGAGAAGGTCCCTTCATACCAGCGCCTGGAGTTCTTGGGAGACGCGCTGATCGACAACGCGTGCATCACCTGGCTGGTCTACAACTTCCCGGATAAAGACCCCCAGTGGCTAACGGAGCACAAAATGGCCATGGTGTCAAACAAGTTCCTCGGCGCCGTTTGCGTGAAGCTCGGATTCCACAAGCATCTCAAGTACAGCCACTCGCAAGTCGAATACCAGATCCGCGACTACGTCATGGAGATCAAGGAGGCCGAACGCGAGGCCCAAGGGGCACGAGATTACTGGACGACGGTCAGATCGCCGCCGAAGTGCCTGCCCGACATCGTCGAGGCTTACGTCGGCGCGCTCTTCGTCGACAGCGACTACAGCTTCGCCGAGGTGCACCGCTTCTTCGAGACGCACATCAAGTGGTACTTTGAGGACATCACCATCTACGACTCGTTCGCCAACTCGCACCCCGTCACCCGGCTGCACGGCTTCCTGCACGACGAGTTCGGCTGCGAGGAGCACAAGGTCATGGCCCAGGAGCTGCCCGTCATCACGCCCGGCGCCCCACCCAAGTGCATCGCCGGCGTCATGGTGCACAACCGCATCATCGCTGACGGCATCGCGTCGGCGGGCAAGAACGCCAAGGTCAAGGCCGCCCTGGCCGCGCTCGACTTGCTCACCGGCCTGCCGCCGTTCGAGTTTCGCGACAGGTTCGGGTGCGATTGCGGACAGCAGAAAGGGGAAGAAGGCGCGGTCGATGCCAGCGGAGGCGGCGATGGTGATGATGCGAGCGATGTGGTGGTCGTCGGCGTGGCCGACGAGGCCGACGTTCGGGTTGTGAAGAAAGGAAGTTTGGTTTGAACGGCGGGGCTCCCTGGAGCTGGTGAAGCGAGATTTGAAGGGACTTGTCGTGCAGATTCGGTTGCTGATGAATAGTGATCTGTGCTGCGTGATACAGAAGTCTATCTAGGTGGACTTTTCTTCCTCGAGGCTTGGTACATCATCCTCTCTTTGGTCCAAGGCGGATTTTTGCTAGAGGAGATTCTTCACACTGGTTAGATGACGGGAGGCGATCAATTACAATAGACGGTGAATCCTACCTATACTCTGTGTTCGCCTTTCGTGATCCTCCGTCCTTTTGCTCTAAGCTACACTTCATCCAGACAGCATAGTATGGCGGCAGCGAAATGGGTCACACGCAGCTGATTCGGTGGTCTCTTGTTAGAGGGAGCGATTTTCTGATGAATTGATCGGTATCGACACCACCCCCCGCCAGTCTAAGATACAGAAGCGCAAGTAATACCAGGGCACTGAAAAGACATACATCATAAGGAGCCGTACAGGACAGATACTGCCCTTCCAATTCTCCGCCGTGCACCCCACCAGTTTGGCAATTGAGCATAAAGAACCGGCGCCATATCCCACACGTCTCTGCTACGCCGCGGGAGCAAATAAATTCCAAGCGGGCGTGCATTTCCATTCCTTTGATAGTACATAGCGCGTCCTGCGTAAACAAGAAAAAAAACGTTAAGCCCCTCCCAAATGAAAGAAAAGAAAAAAGAGACGTTGCATCCTTTTGTATCCCTATCCCGGGCTCAAATAGGCAAGCACCAGGACAAACTGAAGCGAAGAAGGGAAGACTATGGACCAGGTGTTGTCTAGACATCATGTACAACAGCAGTCAAGGCATGACCAACCGCCACACGACAATTCGGTCACCTGATCCAATAGTTCCCGCTGGAGTCGAGTCTGGCGAATCGGTAGAACCGGTACGTTCTCCATGAGGTGATGCAAAGGCCAATGAATGCGAGCATTGCTACGACGCGGATGGAGATTTTGATGCGTTGAGACTTGTTCCATGGAGCTCTTTACGAGGCGAAGGGAAAGAAGAAGAAACAATCAGTTCGTTGGGTCCTTCAAGAAGAACAGAAAAATCAAAGCGGTCGTAGTTTGTTTTGAAATATGGGTTTACTACTAGAAAGATGTGAAAGGGTTTATTGCTGCTTTTCGTACCCCTCTGGTTTCTCCATATTGTTGACTTCAAAGAAGCGCGCAGTGCCTGGTGTGATGAGATTGCATGGTTAGCAGCTGGCATTTGTAGAGGCTTGAGAAAGGCGGAACTTACAGGAATAGCCGTTCCAGTCAAAGTTGTCGCCAGGGTTGCAGTGGCACTTGTTGTCGGTACGTGTCTTCTGGCTCGTCGGGCAATGGGTGAAGGGCACGTGGTAGTAGGCAATGTCATCGAAGAAGTGAAGCTCGTTCTTGTTGAGCATGAGGCCGGCGGCAATCGAGTGGACAGGAGCGTCGCCCCAACGCTCGTAGAAGAAACCGCCATCGTGGTCGAGGTGGTCGAAGAAGTCGATGTAGGCATCGCTGCGGAGCCAGTTGAGATTGCCAATCTCGAAGTTGGACCAGAAGTGGCAGTGGTTGTACGTCTTGCCATCGTCGTCGCTGAGGAAAGCCATCGAGTTGTCCTTGGCGATGTGCTGGGGGAACTTCTGCATGAAGCCCTTGACGCTGTCCCAGAGCGTGGGGATGGTCTCGACGTATTCGTACAGGCTGAGCACAAACGAGTACTTCTTGCCGTTGTCGGCCATGAACTTGAAGGTATCGTAGTTGATGTCGCAGAAGAGCTCAATGCTGGGCTCGACGCGCCAGTACCACTCGTAGTCCAGCATCAGCGGGTGGCGGAAGAAGAAACCCGACTCGTAGCGGCACATGTGGCGGTAGCTGATGGAGTCGCCGTAGATGATCTGCTTCTGCTTCATCTCCTCACGGACCTTTGCCGCCTTGCTGGTGTCGATCCAGGACGGGAAAGACCACTGGTCGGACTCGATCTTGCCGTACTTGGTGGTGCCGGAGACGAGCGAGGTGGTCACACGCTTGAAGTTCTCGTCGAAGTCGTCGTCATTCAGGAAGACCCAGTCGTAGTTGAACTTGCGGTTGAAGCGGTCCTCGACCTGGCGGATGGAGCGGGCAATCTCCCAGACGTCCGAGTTGCGAGCCAGAGTGACAAAGGTGGCGTTCATGCGCTCACCGGGCATGGTGCCCGTCAATTGAGGAGTGGTATTCGGGGTGGTGCCCTGGGACGAGCTGCCCGAGTGCGAGGGCGAGTTCACGACGGGAAGCTCGTTGGAGCCGGGCTCGGTGGCGGCGCCGGAGCCCTTCCATTTGGAACCCTGCTCCTTTATGATTTCGCTGGCGCTCTGCAGGCGGCTGGTGGGGACATCGGACGACGAGAAGAAGAAGATGAGCAGGAGGGCCTTGGTGCAGTCAGCGGGGATGCGCGGTGCGCCGAGACGGGCGCGGGATCACTCACGACGAAGGCAAAGACGATGTAGCGCATGTAGCGCTGAGTGCCTGCCATGGTTGCAGTTCTCTGGCGTGCGGACGGAGGAGCAAGCTGGCAGCTGGGCTACGAGCAGGCGGAGGCCGGGTGTGGCTTGAAAGGGGCAGCGCGGTGGTCAACGGCGGCCGAGTCGCAGATGCAGGCGGGCGGGCGGGCGCGCGCAGGAAGTTTATGTGCGGCGGCGGGACGGGTAGGGTTGAGGCATTGAGCGGCAAGGAGAGGCAGGGCGGAAGGGAGCGAGCGGGCGAAAGAGATACGTGTTAGGGCGACTTAGGGTACGAAGGGGAGGCAGAATTCCAGTACAACACGCGGCCGCCGCGCGCTCGTATGGCGCTGAGTGTGCAATCAGCAGCAAGGAAGGGGCCTAAGCCCGGGCCCGTGCTGCCTTCCAGCCCGGCCGCCGGCACGCATACTGATTATTGTGTGGCGAGCCTGGCCAGCATTTGCTCGCGAGTCGTCCGCTGCTGCAGTTCTAGCGGTTTCGCCATCTGCTCCTAGCGGCGGCCCCGGACACGCCAACCAGCGTGCACTGGCGCCCAGGATCGCCGAAAAGTGTCGTAAACACCATCACCGCCGCCGAGCCCGCACCTCACCCACCCCAGCAGCCACCACCCCCCACCACCAACCCTGCCATTGTCCCAGCAGCTGCCTCAATGTCCTTTTTCGGCTTCGACACGTCGTTGCCGCGGGACCGTCCCGCCCACCACCCGTCTGCGCCGGGCTTCGGCCAGACGCCTGACCCGTGGGCCGGCCTGTCTGGCCAGGGCGCTCCTGCCGCCGACGATGCGTGAGTCCCGTCCTCTGCCTGCGCCAGTGCCGCGAGCTAACCGCTGCCTGCTGCAGCCTCGACTTCGACGAAACCTACGATGGCCTCGGCGACCAGCTTGATGAAACCGATGACGCCTTCAACGACGACACCTTCGGCGGCGAGCCTGCCCAGACCGTCGGCAAGGACTTCGACTTCTCCGGCCAGACCGCCCAGATTGCCGGCACCATGCATGAGGAGCAGATGCTGTACAGCGCCCGCCAGCCCCCGGCTCAGGTCAAAAGGGAGGAGAGGCAGCCCGTCAAGACTGGATACGAGAACTACGCCCAGCCGGGCTACATTGGCAACCTCGAGGCGAGCGCTGATATCTGGGGCATCTCCAAGAAGCCCACGCCCGGCCAGGAGAACCAGCGCCACCAGCTCCCGCCCCAGCATGCTGCCCAGTATGCTGCCCAGCCCGCCAGCAGGAAGATGATGAGTCTGGAGGAGGTCGAGGCTGCCATGCTTGCCCAGAGCAAGCAGAGGCTCTCCCAGCAGCCTGTCCAGCTCCCCGTCACTCAGCCTTCGCCCCAGCCCGCCATGCCCGGCTTTCCGCAGCAACCCCCGCCAAACTGGGCCCAGCAGCCGTTCGGAGCCCCGCCGCAGATCCTCCAGCGCCACCAGCAATTCCCCCCTCAGTTTGCTCAGCAGCGTCCTCCGTCGATTCCCCAGCAGCAAATGTTGCATGAACTGCCTGCTCAGAGCAGCCCGCAACCGCAGATTCACCAACGCCAGAGGCAGGAACAACAGGCCCCGCGCGGAACCCCTCCCCAGATGCATCAGCTTCCGCACCAGCCCCGCCAGATCCTCCAGAACCCGAACCGTCTGTCCGGTCAAGGCCAGCCCGTAGCTCAGCCTTTCAACCGTATGCCGCCGACTGGACCAGCTCATGCACGTGGGCCTTCGTACCAGGGTCCTGTCATCACTCATCCCGAGCAGCTGCTGCGTCTGTCCGATGCTGAGCGTGCTGCTTTCCTGGAGGAAGATGCCAAGCGTGCAAAGAGGATCCACAAGATCCACATGCTTTCCAAGGACAACGGACTCATGACCCCCCAGGACAAGAACTTCATCACCCGCATTCAGCTTCAGCAGCTTGTCACGGCTACTGGCAGCATTGACGATCAAGGCCCCGAGGCTGCCCTTGCCGAGGACTTCTACTACCAGGTCTTCTCGCAGATTCGTGGAGCTCCCCGCCAGAACCCCCACCAACCCGCCAACCAGTTCGCTCAGACGTACCTTTTCCAGACTGGCGGCCGCTATGGTGGCCGTCGGCAGCACCGCGGCGGTGACAATCATGCCCAGCGCATGGAGCAGCAGGTGCAGCGCGCGGTGGAGGCTGCCAAGGCTAAGCCCAAGAATAAGCAACTCGTTATCGAGGGCAGTCTCGGCAAGATCTCGTTTAGCAACGCAAAGACGCCCAAACCCCTGCTGAACATCAAGAAGCCGGAAGGAGAAGGCAGGCCGAACGGCGCCGGACGTCGCCCCAGCCGGGCGCATCACGACATCGCCGACCGCAAGGCAACCCTGCGCAACATCGAGAACGTCTACAATGTCCTCATGAGGATGGAAGACCACGAGCGCAACATGCCGCCTCCGTTGAACGATGGCAGCACCCCTGCTCAGATCCAGGAGCACATGGAGTGGCAGCACCAGGTCCAGGAGCTGAACCAGAAGCTTTGGCAAGGCCTGAAGGTCATGGAGCCCATCATGGGTGGCTCCAACGTTCCGCATCCATTCATCGCTATTCTGTCTCACCCGAAGGGCAAGAAGGCCATCCCGCGCATCTTCCGCCATATTGATGAACAGCAGCGCGTGACAATCTTGACCATGATTGTCGTGCACTTGGACACCCTGGACGTGGTTCAACATGGAATCTCTGCCGATCCTCTCACTCCGCTTCCGCGGGCGGCAAAGGAGGAAATCGAGCTGTTCGCCCAAGCCGTTATGCCCCCGCTCTTCGCGTACGTGAACGAAGCGCCCCTGAACATCGTCATTGGTCTCTTGGGCCTAGTCCTTGACCGCACCAACATCCCGGTACTAGTTCGTACCAAGATCGGGCTGTCTATCCTTACCATCTTCGTTTCGCGCGCAGAACTGGTCAAGGAAAGCACGCCGGCATTCACAGCGACCCCACAGGATCTTCAGCAGATTGAGCAGCTATACAACCGCCTGTTCGATACTGTTGAGCCCGTTTTGCCATACATTTTCCCCGGAACTGTCAAAGATGATGAGGACGTCTATGTGTGGCAGTTCCTTGCGTCGATGGGTGCGAGCGCATCGGCCGAGCAACAACAACGGCTCGTCATCGGTGTCAAGGATCGCGTCATGGACACCGTTAACGTGTGCAAGGCGCTTCCGAAGGAGATATCTGCGTCGCGACTTGGCCATGTCAACCTGTTCATGAGGGCGATTGGCTTGGATGTTGAATTGCTTGGCTAAATAACATCAAAGGGTTGACAAGCAAAGTACTCATGGTTCGGCTTAAGAGCGCTCGGAAGTAGAGCATTATGACACTTTCTCAGACGAAGATGACGACAAAGAGAACAGACCGTTTTCCTCTGGTCCTCCAACAAGAGGAGCCGGGCGGCAATGTTTTCGAGCTACACGCTCTTTAACTTTGCTGCACATCCTACACCGAAATATAGGGAGGGAGTTGCTTGCATGCTTCTGGAGTTCGACCTTTCCACCTTTTCCCTTTCTCTTGATTGAGGGTTGAGCTCTTTTCCCACATACCTACAAGGTTTGGTCTGGTCTGGCGTGGAAAATTGTCGGATGTGGCGACGTCAGGATACCCCGATGATAGTCATGGTTGTTTGGCTGGATGGGCTTTCTCTCTGATTGCTTTCCCCCTTTTTACACCTACCTTTTGCAGTGGGGGAGCCTTCAAATCACTACAGCGTTTATTCAACATGAAAACAGCCTCATTTCATTCATTGTATTCTACTTTTCTCCCATGACGTGCGTTTACTGAGAGGATGTGACGCAGTTCCTAGTGAATCGCTTGAGCAAATATGGTCGCTTCCTTTGGTGGGACTCGCTTCCCATGCCCCGGCCTGATGATGCCCAGTCGGCAGTATCCGCACAGCATTCCTTGCCTGTGACTTGATAGCAGTTGCCACTTGTTTCGAGAGCCGCCGGCGATTTGCGTAGCTACCGATTAGTCTGAAGATTCTAGAAGCAGGGTTCGTTCGTTTCAGCACCGTCGACATGGTAGGCGGGGCACAGGGAAAGGGATGCTGGAATCGATTGACCATATATGTCATTGCATAACGGGTTGTGAGATGGATGCAAGGCGAAGATATAATTCTGTCTCTCCGGTGGGGGGGGGGGGGGGGGGGGGGGGGGGGGGGGGG
>JAJMYO010000362.1:0-20271 GCA_023087385.1 Diplodia sapinea | reverse complement strand
TTGTTGTTGTTGTTGTTGTTGTTGTTGTTGTTGTTGTTGTTGTTGTTGTTGTTGTTGTTGTTGTTGTTGTTGTTGTTCAAGAGGCTCCTCCCCCTTCTCCGAAAGGCTGAGTGAGGCGGCGGTTGAATCGAGGGGAGTGGGTGAGGAGGAGGGATCGGTGAGAGGCCAAGGGACGCGCTGGACGTTGTTGTGCCAGATGTCAACAATCTTGCGCTTCTGGACGTTCTCACGCGACTGCTGGATGAGCTGCTCAAGGCCGGCCGCGTCCATCTCGTCCGCGAGGTCGACATGTTCGAAGTTGCTTCCGATCACCCAACGCTCCTCGCCGGGCTCCAACACGGCGAGGAAGCGCAAGGCGATGAGGTCGCGGTTCGCCTTCGCCCACCTGCACGCGCGATCGTGCTCCTCGAGGTACCTCGTCGTCACCTCGTCGCCCTCGCGCAGAGAATCGCGATTTCCGTCCGCGGTGTACCGCTTCAGGATATCCCCACCGTACCCCCTCGACCCCGAATGCACCAACAACACCACCTCGCCCTCCTTCAGCCCCAGGCCCTCCTCCGCCCTCTCCACGACCTGGATCTCTGCGAAGTGATTCCCCGCTCCGATCGTCCCGAGACTCTTATCCCACTCCACGCCCGCCGAGCCCCCATGGCCGACCCAGGCCTCCCTCTCCCCCCTCCCCCTCCACGCGCCCTCCAAGCCCCTCAGCCTCTCGGCCACCTTCCGGCCGCGGTCCCCGTCGACCTGCGTCCGCGACAGCGTCGTCCGGAACCAGGCCATGCCGCAGCCGATGTCTCCTCCAATCAGCGGCGGGTGCACCCAGCCGCGCGACACGAACGCCGCACCGACGGGATACTTGTTGCCCGGGTGCAGGTCGGGCTGGCCGGCCGCGTGCGCGATGCCGGGGAGGGCCTCGGCCGTCTGGCGCAGCTGGCAGAGCGACTGCGGGTCGACGTGTGCGTCGTGCGCGAGGTTGACGACGGTGCAGTCCTCGTCGTTCGAAGCGCTGTCGTGCGATGCGCTGGCGGTAGGAGGTTTCTTGTTGCCGACAAAGTCTTCGCCCGCCGAGATCAGGATGACGGCGTCGGATGTCGCGGCGCGTGTCCAATCGTCTGCGGCGAGCAGTTCGCTGCCGGTGCGCGCGGCGAAGAAGCGGGCGGTAGAGTTTTTCTTGAGCTTCAGGCGAAGCTTCGTGGTCGCCGACTTGAGCACTTGCGCGCGTATGGAGGCGGGCGCGTCAGGGTCCGCGGGCGAATTGCTCGGGACGAGGAGGATGGTCTTGGTATTGCGGTTGCTGTTTAGCGCGACCGTGAGCCGCGTCGATGGCATCTTTGTGGTAGTGAACGGGGTTGCAGGAAAGTTGTTGATGTCCAGATTTGTATCTAGAAGTTGTGGCGGGGTTGTGGTGGGGTAGTTGGAGGAATGTTGTCAAGTGGACGGTTATGCCGATAGGTTTGCAGTGTCTGGGTGTCAGGAGCAACGAGCCGTCTTTTAAAAACCAGGGTGTTTGTTAGTGTCCGCATTGTTTGGAGTCATTGGGTGAATCATAGTGATTCCACCGCAAGTGAGGCGCAGAGTGGCTGAGTCACTCGTAGTCGATTACCCAAACAGGTAGCCGGATCCACAAAGCGTGGCGAAGCACCATCAACGGCGCAAACCCAGGTTGACGTCCCCGATCTTTTCAACTTCCAGAACGACATCGCCTATGGCTGGCATGACCATCAGTCTCCATCACCGCTGCTCTTCGTCGTCAAGAAAACAATGCCGACGCAGCAAGGGTCTACGAAAAATATCTGATTCAACGCAATGGAACGCTTGCGCATTTGAACCAAAATACAGAGTGATATTACACCAGCTGCCCATCTCTCCTGAAAAAACACCCATTCACATACGACCTTCCACCGTCAACCGGCGGCAACGGGCTAGGGTATCTCTGGGATAGGCGCGCTTCTCCCCAAACCGTCAATCAGCTTCTGTTCCCCATCCAACTGTCATACATGAGACAAGGAAACGGCTGTTCGAAACGGCCCGGCGGGCCAGCGGCCACCTACCGGTCATCACCTTGCGCCATGCGTAGGGTGCGATGGCGACGATGATGGTGCAGAAGACCTTCGGTTGAATTCACCCTGCATCATCATTGTCGCCTGAGAAAATCTCCATCTGAAATATCGCTCTCCGAGAGCTGCTATCCAGAGGCAAAGGCGGAGAGTGTTTAAGCGCGCAACTCACCAAGGTCGTTACCGTCGTTGCCATCTGTCTGTAGCGCCCCGGTCATGGTCCTGTTGCTCTCATCGCCACCATTACGGCCGAGATCCTGGTCTTGCTGGTTGGCTGGAATTGTCGATGCTGTGGTCTGTCAAGAGGTAGAACGAGTTAGCGATTGTTGGGTCGTGCCAAACAGACCGGATATCCAAAGACTTTGCAAGTAATGTGTTCTGCATGTGGAGGATAGTGGAGGTGCTGATATGCCTCCTCTGCTGGAGCGTCCTGCTTCCGGAGAATTTCTCCTGCGGCGGACCAAAGGGGAGGAAGGGTTTCACTAACTTCGACTATCTTGTCTCCGTCTACGCGTACTTCATGATCGCGAAGTTGCCTCATCAAAGCCAGGAACCTGCTCTGCACAAATTTCTGACTCGTGTCGTGGGAGACACTATCCACCAACTGGCCAGCCGTCCTCGCCAACTCCTCATCATCATTGTTGAGGGGATTCTGTTGTGGCTGCTGCTGCTGCTGCTCCTCCTGGACCGGTTGCTGTAGAGGCTGGGGAACCTCGTTAAGCACCATTTCCGGAGGGTTCATGTTCCGGAGAAGCTCTTCTGGTCGCTGGTTCAAGGAGGACATCTCTGAACGGATGGTTGTTCGAATGTCTGTTCCCGTCATGGTGCTACTCGCTTCGGCCGGGAAGAAGCGGGACTCGGTCCCTACGTCTGCCACCAGCTGGTTGAACTTCGCAGCTTCTATTTGCTGCTTATCTGCTGCGGAGATGGACTCCTGGTTTTGCAGTGAATTCTGGAACATCCTCAAGCGCGCTGTCCTTAGCTGGGGGTCCTCTTGCTCTCTAGCTTTCTGTGATTCATCCTGATCAAAACAGCGTGGGGAATTGGCTTTGATCTGATCGCGGAGCCTTGCAGCTCTTGCCCTGAACATAAACTGCTCATCGTAGAGGAGGTCTTGTGAGTACACGATCTCGTTTAATACGCGTTCCAGCAGAGGATCCGGTGCCATCTCCGAAAGACCTTTACTTTCCAATTTCTCCAATGCGCCCAAATAAAGTGACGCTAAACTATGGTTAGGGACAGTGGAGGGATCCCTTGCGTTGGCGCGTGGTAGGTATTCGGACATCTGGTGGCGGCAGTACTCATCTAGGATGGTAGTCAGCACATGAGACTTCACTGCTGCGTAGTACTTACTGAAAGCATGCTCCTTCATGAACGCTAAAACAGAGTCATTCTCAGGGGGGAGCAACGTCTCGATCTCTTCTTCCCACTTTGACATTGCGGGTCTTTGAGGCGCTGCTTGCTGCATAGTCTGCGCCCCTGCTTGTGCCTGTGTTTCGGCCTGCAGCATTTCTGCCGCTGCCGCATCGAACGCGCTCGCGAAAGCAGCATCGTCAAAGATCGGTTCCTTCTGCTTCGCCTGCGCATTGATATTCTGCTGAGCCATGAATGGCTGCTGGTGCGCAAATTGTCCAGCACCATATCCCATCATGGGTGCGCCGGAGTACATTGGCCTCGAAGGGCCCGCATTCATCTGTGGGGCCGGCGATGCGGGCTGCTGCTGTTGGCGCATGAAGTCCTGGTGCCACGAAGCAGTATGATTGTGCTGCGGCTGCATCTGCTGCTGTTGCTGCATCGGCAGCGGAGAGGAGACGTGCATGCGCTGGAAGTCCGCAGCCCAGTCCGGCAGGGCGGCGGGCCCGGCGAAGTTCGGCGGCGGCGCATGTTGGGCGGGGAAGCGCTGGAAAGCTTCTGGTTGCGGCGGAGGGTGGCCAGCTTGGAAGGCCTCGAACTCAGGGTCTATCGTCCCAGCATGCTGGCCTGGTCCTGATCTGAAATCCTAAACACCACACATCAGATTCGGATGCCGGTTGCGGAGGTTCGGTGGAGCGAGCGCTCGTACCTGCTGCGGCGAATGGCGCGAGACGAGCCGGTCCTGCTGCAAGGTCCGATCAACGGACGAGTGTTTTTGGAAGTTCTGGAGAGCGTTGGAAGGTCCGCACAGAGCGTCCGCCATGGCGACAGCAAGGGATCTAGTGATGTAGGATGGGAAGCTGGTTGGGAGCGGAACGGGGCAAAAATGCGCGCAGCGTCGCAAGAGAGAGGGAACAGGCCATGTGAAAGCTCCGGCGGCAACAAGGTGCCTGATCCCCGCATTGCGCCGAGGTCCGTGGAGTGGCCTCCTGCTTGGCGTGTTTGCCCGCTTTGCATCCTGACGCCGCAGCCGCGTCTCGGGCAGCTTCCACGTTTAACATTCCCGCCAGGCACTGATATCACCACCAATTCCTCCTCGACACCCGCAAACATGGTGAGCTCCTCTTCGTTGGTACGCTAAGCTCCGCTGACAGTTTACAGGCTCAAGTAATCCAAAATTCCAGTCACGATGACATGATTGTACGCCGAAGCTTCTCTCCCGACCGCCGCTTCCGCAACGAAACCTCCGCTGATTCACCCTTCGATTGATAGCACGATGCAGTCCTCGACTACTACGGCAGGAGGCTAGCTACCTGCTCCTCCGATAAGACTATTAAGATATTCGAGGTCGAAGGCGACAGCCACAGGCTCACGGACACGCTGAAGGGGTAAGCAGGCCACGGCGGCGTACAGGCAGGACTGTGGTTAAGCAGGGCATTGGCTAAGCCCAGTATAGACATGAAGGCGCAGTCTGGTGTGTCTCCTGGGCACACCCCAAGTACGGCAACATCCTCGCGTCCGCCAGCTACGACGGCAAGGTCTTCATCTGGCGCGAGCAGAACGGACAATGGCAGCGCGTGCACGTGTCGGAGCTGCACTCGGCCAGCGTCAACCTGGTGTCGTGGGCGCCGCACGACGCGGGCTGCGTTCTCGCGTGCGCCAGCAGCGACGGCAACGTGTCCGTCCTTGAGTTCCGCGACGGCGCCTGGGCACACCAGATCCTACCTGCCCACGGCCTGGGTGTCAACGCCGTCTCGTGGGCCCCCAGCATCGCCCCCGGCGCCGTCGCCAGTGCCCAGCAGTCCAATAACGCCCCGCTGCGCCGCTTCGTCACCGGCGGCAGCGACTGCCTGGTCAAGGTGTGGGAGTGGAATGCCGAGGCTAGCACCTACACCTGCACCAGCCAGCTCTCTGGCCACACCGACTGGGTGCGCGACGTCGCATGGTCGCCGACGGTGCTGTCCAAGGCGTACATCGCCTCCGCGTCGCAGGACAAGACCATCAAGATCTGGACCAGCACGAACCCCTCGCTCGGTACCATTGCCCCCGATTTCACACTCCACAGGTCGATATTTTGCTAACGATATTCCCTTTGCAGGCGACTGGCAGCAGACCACCCTGAACTTCGACGCCGTCGCCTGGCGCGCGAGTTGGAGCTTGAGCGGCAACGTTCTGGCCGTTAGCACCGGCGACAACACGGTCACTCTGTGGAAGGAGAAGTTGACCGGCGGTTGGGAGTGCATCAAGACGATCACGGAATGAACGATCTAGAGCCTAACATTAAGCTCGTGGCACCGACATTGATTGAAAGCGGCGACATTTTCTGCTCTAACGACAGGGCATCTTACCAGCGGGATGCCATCGGAAAATCATCAGAAGGAGTTTATGGAGTGTGAGGGAAAGACAAAAGCGCGCCAAGCGAGGGAGGGTCGAGGAAGTAGTGGCGGAAGTGGAGCCAGAACACAACTGGTCTGGCCGTTCGCATACCCCAACACGCACCATTCCCCTTTTTTCAGAGCAGATTTTATCAGAAGACGAATATAATGCGTGGCGCCGCAAATGCGGCAATTTCTCGCACTCTTTGCTCTCCAGTACGATGCGCATTCTGCACGTACGCCCGCACTAGTATCGACGTAACTCCGCGTGCCTTGTCTGGGTATGGTCCTTCTCAAGCAATATACATATGCGCTTTAACTTCGTCACTCCTTCATTGCGCATATCGAAGGTTCTGTTGAACTTTTCTCACGTTTTTTTTTTTTTTTTTTTTTTGCACTCGGAAAAGTTAGTGATCCAGAAAGCAGCGTCATCTGCAACTGCAGCAGTGAAGCTGTCTATGCAGCCTTTTTTTCTCTATCCCTCTTGGTATGGTACCATTGCCCTCCGAGTAAACCAAAAAAGAAAAACCGAAAGGTTAAAAGAGAATAAAGGCCCAATGCACCGCCTCCATTATTACCAGTACTCGAGGATACTCGCAAAAGGAGACGAAAAGAAACCGGGACCAAACCAAAGCCCATTGAGGGAGAACCTTGAACGCAAAGGGGCAATGGAGAGAAGATTAAAGAAAAAAAAACCCCGTTCGCCAAAAGCAATTGATAAGGAATGTGGGATACCGTCCTCCGGAGAGAGGGCCAAACGCCAGAGCTAAAGGAGTGTTGAGGTCGGTGAATTAGATGTACTGAGAACTTGACCGAGCAGGTCAAGAAAGAAACCTGTGCATGCAGCTATCGAAACCGAAGATGTTTTACAATATCAGAGAGATGGCAGGTCGTCCATTGTTGGAGAATGGAGCGCGTTTTTCTCTTGTCGCTGCTTTGGCAGAGTGAGTGAAGGCACGTCTTGGGTGCCCCGGGGGAATCTTGTGTCTCAAGGGTGGTGGAGATCGCACTCGATGCGATCACAGGAAGCGTCGGTGTTCCAGAAGATGAAAGGACCGGTGTACACCTCGCGATTCGGAACAGGGTTCTCCGGGCTCCACCAACGGCCAAGCATGAGCCGGCCACCGGGGAGGACGACGCCCTCATAAGCCCACAGGGCGTTGTTGTCCCAACCGCCATTGCCGTCCTCGAAGTACTTCATCATGGTCATGCGCTTCCATCCGGCGATGCCGTGTTGGTTCGGGAGCTCGTTGAGCCAGCCGGCGGCATTGAAGTCCTCATCATCGTATCCAACGGCCTGGAAGCGCTGGTTGAAGCGCTGGAATTGGATGACCTCGCCAGAACGGCGCTGAGCACGGGTACGAGGGGGGTGATCGTCTGAGGTAGTGGACCTCAGGTGATGCTCGAACACAGCAGGCCAATGGAAGTTGGTGCTGTCCGGGAAGGTGATGTTCATGGTCTGCACATACAAGGTCAGCTTGGCAAGGTTACTGCTGGTTGAAACAAAAGTGCATACCTGAATTGAGGCATCGCCGTGGTCAACATTGTGATCGATGAGGACATGGCCATGGTGGGCGCCAGAGCGAATCAGCCTCATCTCCTCGCGATCCAAGTAAGAATAGGTGCCCTTCCAGTGAACACCAAGGTCTGAAGGGCCATTGTGGAGAGACCCCTGCCAGTAAGAAGGTTTTTCGTTTGACTCAAGCCTGTTGAAAGGCTCAAAGAGAGTGCGTTCATCGGACTTCCCGATGTGGTACTTGAAGAAGTTCATGACATGAAGAACCCACTCCATGTTAATCTCAGTCTTGTTGAAGCCGCCGAAGATGGGAGCGGTCCTGATGGTTGAGTAGGCCCACATCTGGGAGTCCTCGAAGCCATAGATATTCCCAGGGTGCTTGAGGATGGTAGGCGCGCACATGAGCTGAACAGCGGCAAGGGCGGGATTGTACTTGTTCACTACCGAGTCGCAGTTGCCGTTCGCCTTGTGGTTTCTGGTGGGGCGAGGCCGGAACATGTGTTCAATAATGCCCGAGCGGCTGACGAACTTCTTGAAAGCGTCAATGTTGCGGCAGGTCACGTAAACCTCACCGGTCTCGTACTGCTTGCGAACCTGAGCAGGGCCATTGTAGGAATCTGCCAGACGTGTGTCAGTATGGTAGGAGCGGAAGTGAGAGGATCGTCCAAAGATCTTGAAAAGCTTACCGTTGAGAAGTCCAGCGACAAGCCTCAGAGTCTCCTGTTCCTTCTTCGTGTTGCCAATCCTGAATCGGACAGGGTACAGAAGGAGATGCCTGGCGCGCTTCTGATACAGCTCCCGGATCTTGGCCTTGTAGCTGGGCGAGTCGGGATCAAGGTCCGAAGGAGGATCATACACCGCATGGAACCTCTTGAACCACAGCGAATCGTCCGCATCAATGGCATCCTTGATGGCACGGCATGAGGCGCGGAGGCTGACGAAGTCCTTGTCGTGCTCAAGGTAGAAGGCGATTTGCTGGTTGAGCTGCGAATGGCGGTCAGTGGTGGTGATGGCTGTGAGCCGGCATGGGTGAGACTCACTTCTACTGGCAGGACCTGAAAGGCCTTAGGCTTCGCCGCGATGCGCTTCTGGTAGGCGGTGGCCATGAGTGCGAATGGCGCCGGGTCAGTGAGTGCAAGAAGACACAGATGCGATGGGATGCTTTGGAGGAAGGGCTTGATGCTGTGGCGGAGGAGGGGCTTTCTCGTGCACGGAGGAGGCTTTATGGGCGTGGTCTCGTGAAGGGGTGAGAGGACAATAAGATGGCCGCTCAGCGGAGCAGCTGAGGCGTCGACGCTCAGTGATGCCAAAGAACGCTGTCAGATGCGCAAGTTGCCGTTTGTGAGCCGCATCTTCAGAAGGGTCCCTTCCCTCTACGCCGGGTCCGCACGTCACTGCCCCACCACGACCCAGACATGGCACCCTCGCCTCTCTCGAACGGCCGGTCGCGTGCGCTCACTATAGCATTGACTCGCAGGAAACAATAGAAGTACACGTGCGGCGGTCAACCAACCCTTCACCCACAACAGAAGCCCCACCCTTGGAGCCCACAGGGCCTTGCATCAGACTACAGACGCGCACGCGCACCACGGTCGTACCCGCTCCGGCCCTTCACGATCCTGTAGCACGGCCCTGCCTTCGAGAACATTTGCTGCAAGTCACCGACGATGACGTCTGGATTCTCCCACGCCGCGAAGTGTCCTCCTCGGGGAGTCTCGCTCTCATACACGACCGGACCTGTCGCACGTTAGCCCGAATGTCGACACGCAATGGACCGCCTGCTCTCACCCAATGTTCGGCCCCATATCTTTGGTGGCAGAGTGAGCTCCTTTGGGAACCACGCGAGGCCGAGCCTGACATTCGATACCCACTGCTCCGTGCGTAACCTGGTCGGGATCACCGTCGCTTTGGGCGAGGGATGGCGGGCTTCATAATAGATGCGTAGACTGGCAGCAGGCCCGGCAGTGGAAAACCAATAGATGCTGATCCAAGTCAAGATCTCGTCGTCTGTCCACGCATAATTGTCGGTCCAGTCATGCAGCTTCTCGTAGACCCATGCAAGAAGAGCAACCGGAGAGTCGGCAAGTGCATATCCGATCGTCTGCGGCTTGGTTGTTTGTTGCAAGTTGTAGCCAGCGCCTTCGGCCCGGAACCACGCGGAACGCTCGAGGCCACTCTTCTCCGCATCCGTGTACGGGAAAAGCTTGTGCTGCAGCGCAAGCAGAGGGTTTTTCTTCCATTCCGGAGCATGGGCTGAGATGAAATTGATATGGCTTGCTTTACAGGATTCGGGATACTGGATGCCAATGGCCCTGGTGATAAAGAAGCCCCAATCTCCGCCTTGAGTCACATATTCATCGTACCCAAGCTGCTTCATTAGCTTGTGGCAAGCTTCGGCGTAATGTTGTAGCGAAAAACCGGGCTCCTTGATGCCGGAGGAAAAGCCAAAGTTTGGAAGAGATGGCGCGACCACGTGGAAAGCAGGGGCACCTGACTTCAGGAGTGGCAGCATCTTGATGACTTCGATGAAGGAGCCAGGCCCTTGGAAACGTCAGAGTAGTACACTCGAGTTCTTGCGGGTGTCATACAGCCGTGCACGAACAGAAGCGGGATCGCCCTGTCTGCTTCGCTCTTTTGGTGCACAAAGTGCAAGTCAATGGGCCTGAAGCCATCCACCTCAACCTGCGTCATGAAGTTAGGCAGCTCATTGAGCTTTGCCTCATGAGCCCTCCAGTCATACCCGTCCTGCCAACGTGTGGCAAGCCTCTTCACATCGGCCAGAGGAGCGCCGTATTCCCAAGGATTGGGCGCCTCGAGCTCGTCCGGAAAGGTAGTAGCGGAAAGCTTATTCTGCAGAGTATCGAGGGCCTCGTCGGGCACGTGGATAGTGAAAGGCGACGGCGATGGAGACATGATGGAGAGATTGAAGGGGAAATTGCGGAGAGAAGTCGCGTCCCGCACGGCTTCTCCTCGCCAGGTGAGGAAGCGGGGTGTTTCTCACCTCGGCTTAGCGGATGACGGAGGGTGATGGCTACACAAACGTCCCGCCCTTGCCAATCAGTCCCCCGGGTTTTCTGCAGGGATGTCGCCCGAGGCTGTCGGATGTCACATCAAACTTGCCTCTTACATTCCGCCCTTCAGCAGCTTTCTATCTGTATTCGCAAACAGGCCCAGGTTAGGCAACTAGGAAGCGCCCCGGTTGCTCTTGACATCAAATCTTGGGCTCGACACCTCGCTGTGCTGCAATAGCTGATTATTTGCGATATCGTTAGCCGAAAGCCGCGTCGTCATATACACTGTTCTTTGCCCCGGACATAAGAAGTCCGGCAGAGTGCGCTAGCTGTGCCGGAGAGAGGGATCAGCGGGTGGTTTGCACATCGACGCCTCCATTTCGGGTCAATGCGTGCATCCGACTAAACGCCATGCGGGTGGACACAAACTTTATACGAGGCCTTTGGTATTATTTGCGATGTTGCGTCGGGCCCCACGGCCCCGTTCGCTCCCCCGGCAGCCGTTCACTCGCGCCGGACCATCAACCGGAGAGGCCATGCAGACCAGAAACTTTGGCTTGATGGCCCGGCGTTCGGACCTCTCAATTTCCTTCTCAATATAAGATGCTCCCCTCTCCCGAACCATCCTGTCGCCCATCATCCGGTTGGTACCATCGTTTGTTTCCATCCACAATGTTGAGCTCTTTCCTTCTCGCTGTAGCGAGCACATTGTTTGTCCATTGTTCTTCCGCGGCACCGACCCCCACCGAAACCCTTGACGACGGGGCACTTGTTGGAGAGGCACCCAACCCTGTTGAAAGCTTGGTGAATGGAATCGCAACCGGCGTAATTGGCGATGCCACCAATGCTGCCTCTATATTTGATGACATCCTGCACGACATCGCCGCCACCGTCCCGACCAACTCACCGGCGGATATCGACGGTAAGTCGGTGAGCCTGTGGCAAGTTCCTGGGCTAATGTTGGACAGAGGTCATCACTCTCGTGCAAGATATTTTCACACCAACGCCTACCGATCTCTATGGGAATGTTGTCGATCTTGTTGCCAATTCTTTCAGTCCGGGTGACCTGGAGAATGTCCTTGATTCGTATAGCGCCGGAATCAACAGCGAAGACAACACCAATGCTCGAGAACCGGCCAGCACCATCTATCCCGCCGCATCAGACAAAGACGCACCATACTCGCTGTTGGAAGCGCAGCTCCGAAAGATAATCTATATCCCGTGAGAAAAAGTCAGACAGTATCGAGTGCGGAGCACTGCTAACGCAATTTAGGTCTGGGTTCACATACGGCGAGAAGCCACCGGTCATTTTAGTCCCTGGCACCGGGGCGAAAGGTGGTGAGAACTTCGGTAGCAACTTCATCCCTCTCCTGTCCGGAGTTGATTACGCAGATCCGGTCTGGCTGAACATTCCCGGCCTTTTGCTCGATGATGCGCAGGTCAACTCTGTCAGTTAAACGTTAATCAACACCCGTATCCAGAACAAGGTGCTAATATTTCGCAGGAGTACATCGCGTACGCAATAAACTACATTTCTGGGATATCTAAGAACAAGAAGGTCAGCGTACTTGGCTGGTCACAAGGAAACTTGGGTATCCAATGGGCGAACAAGTACTGGCCATCCACCGTCAAGAACGTCAACAAGCACATCGCCATCTCCCCGGACTACCATGGCACGCAGCTCGCCAAAATTCTCTGCCCGGACTTCCCCCAGCTCCCTTGCCCGCCGTCGGTCATTCAGCAGGAATACAACAGCAATTATGTCACTCAGCTGCGCAAGAATGGCGGTGATTCGGCGTACGTTACCACGACGAATATTTTCTCCGCGACGGACGAGATCGTGCAGCCGCAGGCGGAGCCCGGAGCCAGCGCCCACCAGGACGATGCACGAGGCGTTGGCGTTACGAACAACGAACTTCAGTCTATCTGTAACGGAAAGCCGGCGGGTATCTTTTACACGCACGAAGGCGTACTTTACAACCCTGTCGCTTTTGCGCTAGCGAAGGATACCCTGATCAACGATGGCCCGGGACAGACGGCCCGTATTGATCTTGATGGTCTCTGCCAACAGTTTGCGACTGAGGGTCTTAGTTTGAATGATGTCGTTGCTACTGAAGGTACGTCTCCGCCCATGTACTGATGGCAAATTATGGATGCTAATTGCTATTCAGGCACCATCTCAGTCTCCACTGCTGCTGTCCTTGCATATCCTAATAAGCTTTTCCACGAGCCGTCTCTTATGGGCTATGTGACGTTTTAGCTTTCTTGATCTATTTTCAGACGTTGTAGCTTTCTTGATTTATTTTCAGACGTTGTAGCTTTCTTGATTTATTTTCAGACGTTGTAGCTTTCTTAATCTATTTTCAGAATACCTCCCAATTAACTATTTTCATGAGATTTGACGTAAACGTGCGAAGTCATGCATTCAATGTCAACGTCAATAACACGGGCTTTCTTTCCAATGGCCATACCAAGCGGATCAAAAGT
The DNA here is from genome assembly GCA_023087385.1 of Diplodia sapinea. Taxonomy (NCBI): domain Eukaryota; kingdom Fungi; phylum Ascomycota; class Dothideomycetes; order Botryosphaeriales; family Botryosphaeriaceae; genus Diplodia; species Diplodia sapinea. The sequence goes on along the minus strand of JAJMYO010000362.1, from coordinate 7,472 downwards.
CTATCCTTAGGAGTTGAGATTCTGCTTCCACAAAATTTTATGAATCAAAATAAGAGGTTTACTCAGTCAGTGTCGAAAGGAATTTAGCCAACCAATGAAATATTTTTGATGCATGTAGGATGTGTAGGTAGGTAGATAGGCCCCCAAACAAGGACCCAACTACGTCATTCAGTCGGGATCTGCCGAAAATCTGCCGCGGTACTCACGGCTTTTTTTGCGGTTGACGCTCCGTCTTCTTCCACGCCACATCCAACTCGTATTCACTTGAGTCGTTTACTTAGAAGTCTAAGTGTCTTCAAATTGTTCCCTCGGGATCCAGGGTGTGGCTAAGCTTGGTAGCACTGTGCATTCACCGCTGAGGCTACCTGAAATCCTTTTCTGCAGTACAGTCATACTTCGACGCAGACCTTAGTCCTTTTCGGAAATCATATACCTAGGTGCAGTCACTTCTAACTTTCCACTTTTCCAGCCCCAACTTGGTTCCCGGACGTCACTAAACAATGGTACAACACCAGGATGACGAGCTGATGGCGGATTTCATCCCGCTGGACGCCGGTGATACTGCTCCTAGCGAGATGGAAGCCCGGCCCCACTACTCGGCCTTGAAAGATCACTTCCACGAAATGCACCCAGACATCGAGATGATGCAACACAAGTGCGTGTGTGGCCGCTACTTCAAAGAGCTAAAGAGCATGCGGAGCCACCAAAAAGCCACCGGCCACGGCGCCTGTGTATGCGGCGAGAACTTTTCCAGCTATCCAGAGCTGCACCGCCACCGGTTTGAGGCGACGCACTTTGTGCGGTGCACCTGCGACAAGATCTTCGGATCCATGCAACATCTGTTCTCGCACCAGCGCCTGGAGAACCACTCCGGTTACCGCGACACGAAGAAGGGGTCTCTCAAGTGGGCGGCGGTGGAGAGCATCACGCTCAACGAGATCCTGTGTCCCTGCGGCGGGCAGATTCTGGACGGCGAGGATGGCAGCAGCAGCGAAGAGCCACCACCACTCCAATGCTCCGCCTGCGGCCGCGCCTTCCGGGACGCCTACGGCCCCGCCCGCGACACGTACGAGCCATCGACAAGCGTCTTCAGCTGCTGCAACTGCGGGCTAGAGTACGACACGTGGGACGAGATGTGGCGGCACCAGCTCTTCCTGCACCACCCGTGCATCGCATGCCACCGCATCTTCGTCTGCGAGACACGGCTGATGGCCCACCAGCGGGAGACGGGCCACTGCCACTGCGCCGCCTGCGCCCAGCACTTCATGACGCCCGACCGGCTGCGCCAGCACCTCCTCGAACACCACCACCTGCCGCGCGCCGAAGTCTTCCAGGACGCCGTTGACGAGCGCCCGCTCCTGGACCCCTCGTCCGACCCCTCGACGGCGGCTCCCGTCTTCAAAGGCGGCTTCAAGAGCGGCAAGAACTTCCTGCACATCAACCTCCGCTGCCGCGTCTGCGGCTCCGACTTCACCTCGCCCAAGACGCTGCACGACCACCGCACGCGCGGCTGGCACGACCCCTTCACCTCGCTCGCCTGCCCCTTCGCCGGCCCCGGCGGCCCGTGCGAGGACGAGGCGGGCGAGAAGAGCTTCCCGAGCGTGTCGGCCCTGCTGCACCACCTGGAGACGGCGCGGTGCGGGTCCGGCATCGCGCTGGCCGAGCTGAACGACGCGCTGCGCGGGCCCGCACGCCTCGAGGCCTGCGTGCTGCCCGAGCACCGCTTCCGCGCCACCCCGCGCGACCCCTGCGCCGGCGCGCTCTCCGAGCGGGAGATCCAGGCCGTGTGCGATCAAGTGACCTCCTCCTCCTCCTCTGCCGTCGCCGAAGCAGGAGACGGCGATGGCGATGGCGACGGCACCAACAAGAAGCTCAAGCTCAAATGCCCCTTCTGCCCCCCTTCGGTCTGGAAGACCTTCCCCACCAAGGCGCAGCTGAAGGCCCACCTCACGCACTACAACCACACGCCGCGGTTCCTGCAGTTTCCCGACTCCGTCGTGCTGCCGCCGACCAAGTCGAGGCGGAAGACTGACTTCAACGCCTGGAGCGGGCTGGCCCACTCGCTCGAGACGCTGCTGTGCGCGGGCGAGGTCGAGGGCGTACAGGCGGCGCTGGACGTGATCGAGGGGGCGTTGGCGGCGTTGGGGAGCATGGCCGCCGGGAGCGGGGAGGAGGCGGACATGGTGATTGACTGATTGTTGGATTGGGGCGGTTTCCATTTGTGGGTGGTGTGTGACAGGCGTCTTATACCTTTTCGCAAAACATCAGATAACTCCTCATTTCTGTTACTTCCATCTTGCAGTCTCTTCTTTCGAGCATGAAACAAGACCGTCTCTGTTTGTTAAAAATCACTCCTATCCCTTCGTGGATGTTTTCTTCTCAAGTGTCACGCGTAGTCGAAACTAATAATGATCGTTTTATTTTGGTGGCCTTGTGGATATACCCCGTTGATTTTGTTACCCCTTTCGTTGAGTATCATAACTGTAGAGTGCTTCACACCAAAAAACGTACCAACTCTGCCAGGCAGATTTATCCCCTGCCACGCCACTTGCCACGACCACGACCATGACCGCCGCCTCGGCCACCACGTCCACGTCCACGGCCCCTGCCGCCACCGCCACCGCGACCCCTTCCGCCTCTGAAGTTGCCTCCATCCTCATCTTCTCTCGGGCCCCTCGCCATGCGCTCAGCCCTTTCCTCAGGCGTCGCGTCGAACGGAATCGGAATTTGCAGCATCTCGCAGAAAGTCTTGGTGTGCGGATTAGTGTACTCCAGCGGCTGACCATCGACATTCGCGCCGAATGCAGCATCGTAGACCGGTGCGGTGAGGGCGAAGTCATCGGGGACGGTCATCTTGCCAGGCCTGACGATGTTCTCCTCGACCCACGCCTCTTCTTGTTCGATCAACGGCCTGTAGTGCGCTTCACCTTGATCAGGGGGAACGGTGGCGGTGGGGTCACCGAACACGAGACCTTGTGCGAAGACGCGAGTGATGGCGAGCCACTCCTTGTCGTATTCTAGACGGAGTGGGCGCTGGTAAGTAGCGCCTGCGGGCTGGGTACTGATAGGTTCGATCTCGAGGACTTGGAGGAAATCGCGCCTAGGAAGGCACTTGTCCAGCGCCAGGAACTTCGTAGTCTCGTTCTTGATCTCCTCGGGAAAGGGGAGTGTAGCCGGCTTGGAAGGTTTGGGATGAGGAGCGAAGGACGCGGGAAGCTGTGCTATCAAATCCTCTGGCACTTCTTCCGAGTTTTCTTGGGCCGCTGTAGGGGCGACCGGGCCAGTCTCGACGTCGTCCAATTCAAGGTCAATTTCATCTGCGTTCGCTTGGACAGCAGCTGTGTTAGACACGTTGTCACCACTTGGCTTGGACTCCGTTTGTTGGACGCCCACGTCATCATCCATATCTAGGTCAATCTCGTCCTCGTTCTTTTGCGGGCCGACTTCGACTTCCGGCTCCTTGGATGCACCAGCGGAGGCCTCGTTAGGTGCACTGACGGAAGTCTCGTTGGATGCACTAGCGGAAGCCTCGTTGGTGGCACTGCTCCTGTGGTCGACGATCGCGGGATACTTGACGTGAAGATGCGCGCTGAACCAGTGGGAAGGTCGCAAGCGATCCAACGCATGCCTGGCAGCAACACTGCCCAACTGCCCGTTCTTTGCGTCTGCCTCAAACAGGTCCTTCTTCCGCCACAGCCACTTGTAGTTGCCCATCCACTCAACACCTCTGGGCCAATCGTGGCTCAAGCCAACGTCGACCTGCGTCCTGAGCTGCAGCAACTTCCGGGTGTCGTACTCGCGAACGTGATAGGCGCTCTTGGTGTCGTTGTAGGAATATGGAAGGCGCTCATGGTGCGGCTTGTTGTAGTTGTAGCCCTTCCATATTCCTGATAGGCCGGCAATTCTCAGCGGGCCTAGGCGGACGACATTTGCAGCACCCATGTAGTAGATGTTCGGAGCAACCCAGCCGCCGTAGTACAGCTCGGACAGGTGGTTGCTCGCCTCATGGTTGCCGGCAATGAAGAGTGTAAGGTAGGGTGCCTTACGGTGTCCGGAGTAGTACTCGTGGAAGTCGCCAATCTCGCGGTACTTCTTGGGAACTGACATGCAGTTCAGGTCGAAGGCATTGCGGACTGCCTGTGAGCATAAGTATTCGCGGCTGTCTCAATACAGGCGAAGAAGAGGTCCTACCTGGAAGTCGCCGCCAATAATGAGCAGATCGACGTCGGGCCAGGCTTTAGCTTCGCACGCCTTTGCGACCGAAGCGTAGATTGAGTGGAGTGTGCCATGGCCCTGCGCAACGGATTAGGTCATTGCGATGCGCTGAGGGAGTGCGCGCGAAAACTTACACACCCTTCGACTGCGATGCGCAGCCCGCCTTTGACGAGCAGGTCGGCCGCCATTTTTGCGACTGCGGATGGGGAGGGAGGGTGGCGGAGGAGGAGAGAAGGCGCGGAGTGGAAGGTAGTTTGACGCGTAGCACGTGCGCGCGCGTCACTCGGCCGTCGCTTGAAAGATCCGCCCAGCAAAACCACGTCTTCTTCCTTCCCAACTCGCAACCATCATCGGACGCCAACATGGATCGGACAGCAGCAGAAACCAGAGATCTCTCTGCAAGGCTCAAGTATCTCCACGAAGCGGCCCATGTCATGGCCCTTGCCTCCCCGGAAACCTCAGCTTTTCTGGAATCCCAATACAGCCATCTCCTGGTAGAAAACGACCTGATTCCGCCAGAGTCCCGGAAGAGGGAGGTCTGCGGTGCTTGTGGGACCATTCTCATTCCCGGGGTTTCATGCACCGTAACACAGGAGCAGGTCCCTCCCCGCAAGTCCAAGAAGAAAGGCAGCAAGGTTCAGAAGCCTGGGCAATCAGAAGCTGGCAAAGGCTGCAAGATGAAAATCTATTCGTGTCTCCGCTGTTCGAGCAAGGCACGGTTCCAGATTCCATCGAACAAGGCACGCATGGGCACGCGGAAGCCGGCGAAGTCTCCATCGGGAGAGTCGCCGACCCCGACAACGGCGGCAATTACACAAACTCCAGCTGCGGAGCCAGATGCTGCGGCAGCTCCTGCTACCGCGCCGGCGAATCCTGCACCTGCCAATGCCAACAGCAAGAAACGAGCGAAAGCGCGCAAAGGAGGCCTTCAGGCATTGCTGGCTAACAGCAAGAAGGAAACAAACCCGTCCAAGGGCTTTGGTCTTGATTTGATGGATCTTATGCGCAGCAACTGATCAGCGGTCCCCCAGATCCCAATGTGGCCCCAGGGGGAGCATTTCATCATCATCCTGTGTAGGGCTGAGGCACGGATGGCAGCGCACGGTCCACTCTGCGGGGCAAATAATCTTCGTCACTCGCCGCCGCCTACTTTTTTTCGAGCAGCTTCTGCCGACTAAGCAACCACCGCCCCCCACATCCTCTGACGTTTAGTTGCGCAGATAATTCTTCGCCAGTCGCACGAATCGCCGCTTTCACGAATTTCCTAGGCACCTTTTTTCGCGCCATATACCCACAGCCGTCAGGCATCCACGAACCGTCAACCCGCCTGCACAACATTACAACCATGTCGATTCCAGGCAAGAGTCTTGCAAAGGACCTCTTCGAGGACATGGGCCGCAAGGTCCATGAGGCCGCCTCCACCATGACCGAAGATGGCGAGCCCACCAAGGTCGTCGAGGAGATTGAGAGTTTGTGCATGAACTGCCACGACGATGTCAGCCTTCCCGGAAATTATAAGCGCACAGGAAGACGCTAACGGCGCAATAGGGTACCACCAAGCTCCTCCTCACTCGCATTCCCTTCTTCAAGGAGATCGTCATCATGTCCTTCGACTGCCCGCACTGCGGCTTCAAGAACGCCGAAATCCAACCTGCCGGAGAGATTCAGCCCCGCGGCGCCAAATATCTCCTCAAGGTCGAGACGGAAGACGACCTTAACCGCCAGGTTGTGAAGAGCGACACTTGCATTTTCAGAATCGAGGATATTGATCTGGAAATCCCTCCGGGCCGCGGCCAACTAAGCAACGTCGAAGGTATTCTGAGGATGGTTCAGCAGGATCTCGACCAGAAGCAGGAGGAGAGGAGACAGGTGGTGCCTGAGGTGGCGGACAAGATCCAGGAGGTCATGGACAATCTGCGGAAGATGTACCTGGGCGACAAGTTCCCCTTCACCATCACCGTGGACGACCCGGCTGGCAACTCGTGGGTGGAGCCTTCAGTCGGCGAGACCGGCGCCAAGTTCTCGAAGCACGAGTACGCAAGAACACCCGAACAGAACACGGCCCTTGGCCTGGCTCCCAACGCCGAATCTTCCGCTCCGGTCGAGGCGCCCGAGCCTGCGATGCGCCCCGAATACCAAGCTACGCAGATGTACCCTCAGGCGCCCGAGCGCCCCATGGTCAACAACGTTGATGACGAGGACATTGTGGAGAACCAGGTCTACTCATTCCCCGCCAGCTGTCCTGGCTGCACCAAGCCCTGCACGACCAACATGAAGATGGTCAACATTCCCTACTTCAAGCAGGTTGTCCTGATGTCCACCGTCTGCGAGCACTGCGGCTACCGCAGCAACGAGGTCAAGACGGGCGGCGAGGTACCCGAGCAGGGCCGCCGCATCACGCTCTCGGTGGGCTCCAAGGAGGATCTCTCGCGTGACATCCTCAAGTCTGAGTCGTGCGCGATGAGCTGCCCGGAGCTCAGCCTGCTCGTCGAGCCGGGCACCATGGGCGGCCGCTTCACCACTGTCGAGGGCCTTCTCACCAACATCCGTAAGGATCTACGCAGCAACATCTTCGGCGACTCGGAGGAGAAGCACGACTCGATCGACCCAGCCGCCCGCGCCAAGTGGGACGCCTTCTTCACCCAGCTCGACGACGCCATCGAGGGCCGCATCAAGTTCACTCTCGTCCTGTCCGACCCGCTCGCCAGCAGCTACGTTCAGTCTTTCTCCGCCCCCGAGCCCGACGCGCAGATGAAGGTCGAGGATTACGAGCGCACTGCCGAAGAGGAGGAGGACCTCGGCCTGCGGGACATGAAGACAGAGGGCTACGAGGAGGAGAACAAGGAGGAGAACAAGGAGGAGAGCAAGGAGGAGCAACAGTCCTAAACGGAAAAAGAAAGGAAGGGAAAAGTAAAGCGTATGGCATATATCGACGATTGAACATATAGGCGTTTGGTGGAAAGACAATGATTGGTTTATTCTGATTGCTATGATGGAAGATGCGGAGGTTGCGCCGAGAATGATGAAAAAGCAGAGTATCCACGTCGGAGGAAAGAACAAACGATGGTGGCCTGACATTTTGTTTTCCTTTTTCGTGTTTGTTTTCCTGGATACCACGGTATCACAACTAGCATAGACTTTGAGACATGGAAGGGTAACGAAGAGGAGAGGAGGAAGGAAAGCTAAAATTTCCCTTGTTCGGCATTTGAATCATGCACATGCTTGACATGGTGCTCTTTTTCTGAATTTTTCTTTCT
>JAJMYO010000361.1:0-20500 GCA_023087385.1 Diplodia sapinea | reverse complement strand
CCCCCCCCCCCCCCCCCCCCCCCCCCCCCCCCCCCCCCCCCCCCCCCCCCCCCCCCCCCCCCCCTGACATGTTTGATCGGTGCCTTTGCCACAAAACACTTCAGCGGGCATGCTGCTCCACCAGGACCACTCGAGGGTGCATGCGGGGAGGCTTATCTGTCTCAACCCATGCAGCTTTGAGCTTAGGACAACTGTGGAACCTAACCTCCTCGTTGTCTTGACAAGCGACTGTATCGTGGCATAGGTCGTTGCCATAGGTGGCTGCCAGCATGTCTCAGTGGAGTGGCATTGTTTCCTGGGACCATCCGGTACCGCACCAGCAGTGCAGTCAGGGGAAGGTAGATATCGACCCTCGAGTGTGTTCGTTTCAAGGGCTGGAAGTCCCAACCAGCAGTTCTGTTGGACCATGGTTGAATTGGTAGAGCTCACTAAAGGTAGGACGAAAATCTGCAGTACGACAATGCTACTAGCATCGCCTACACAGCAGTGTAACTCATTTCGCGAGCCATTGTCCAACCCGAACTTGACAATCACGTCTAAAGCCTTGCCTCCAATGCCCAGCGTCTCTAGCTTGCGAGCAGACTCTGCGTACTTTTCATGAGCTAGGTTTGGTCACTGAGTGGCTCAGCTTGTTACTTCCTCTCTAACACTCCAGTGTCGCGCACTGACTCATAATACAATGGATAAGCTGAATCTCAATCTATGCGGAACGTGCTACCCATAGATAATTACTATATGATCGGCATACACATCGCACTGCGCAAACGGTGCCACGCCTTAAGGCTGACTTTAGCGTTGAATCTGAGCCGGTCATCTATAGGACGTTCTCTCCGCATATCTGGCCGATCGTATATTCTGAACGCTGACGCCTTGCCCTCCGCAAAAAAAAGGAAACGAGGCAACAACGAATCGGAGGCGGTTAGGTGCGAGCCATCTACTAAGTCCTGGTTCTTTCTAGGGGCTTACTCATATGGAAGTAGTCTAATGACGGATGGGGAGGCAAGACTACAGGGCCATCAAGTCTCTATGCCTTTCGAGGAACGCCTTCACGCACTCGACGAACCTATCCAACTCACTCTCGGGCGTACCCAGAATCAGCGCAATCATGCCACGCCTCGTAATCCAGAAGCCCTCCTCCATCATCTCCATCCAGAAGATATCTTTCAGATCATCCCTCTCCTCCACCTCATCCACCCGCACGATATCCCTGACACCCTCATCCGTAACATGCAGGCAGAGCACTGTCCCCACGCCGGTAAACGTCGCCTTCGTGCCCTTCGTGACCTCCCTCAACCTCCCCAAAAACGCCTCCCCAACCCGCATAAACCCCTCGGCCACCTCCTCCGTAAACACCTCCGTCATCCCGACCAAGCCTGCCCTCATCACCAACGAATTATTATTGAACGTCCCGCTCTGCGCCAACGCGCCCTCCCTCGTCGGGTCGAACACGGCCATGACATCCTCGCGCCCGCCAAACGCGCCAAACGCCAACCCGCCGCCCAGCCACTTCCCAAACGTCGTCAGGTCCGGCTCCAGCCCGTCAACCACGCCCTGCAGCCCGCGCGGGCCCATCCGGCTCGTCATGACCTCGTCCAGCACGAACACGGCGCCGACCTCCCTCGCCGCCTCGCGCGCCGCCAGCAGGAAGTCGCGGGCCGCCGGCACGCACCCGGCCGCGCCCTGCATCGCCTCGACCAGCACGGCCGCGACGCCTTCGGTCCCGCGGATCGCCGCCCTCGCCGCCTCGGCGTCGTTGTACCGCGCGACGACGACCCAGTCGTCGCGGTCGACGCAGTTGGCGGCGACGCCGTGCGCGAACGACAGCACGCCGCCGTGGTAGCCGCCGCGGAAGACGACGACGCGCCGGCGGCGGGTGAAGGCGCGCGCGGCGGCGAGGGCGTGCAGGTTGGCCTCCGTGCCCGAGTTGCAGAAGCGCACGCGCGCGAGGCGGAAGCGCGCGCAGAGGGCGCGGGCGAAGGCGGCGTCGTGGCGGGTGGTGGCGCCCAGGTTGAGGCCGGTGCGGGAGAGGGTGTGCGTGATGGCGGAGAGGAGGGTGGGGTGGGAGTGGCCGTAGAGGGCGGCGGTGAATTCGCCGGTGAGGTCGGTGTAGCTGGCGGTGGTGGTTTTGGTTGTTAGTTTTTTGGTTTTGGGTTTTTCTTTCGTGAGGATTGCTGGGGTGGATATATGCATACGTGTGGCCGTCTTCGGAGTAGACTTGGTAGCCGTCGCCGCGCGCCATGCTGACGGGGAATGGCGCGGTGTGGAGGACGGTGCGCGTGTTGCCGCCTGGCAGGCTGAGGGCTGCCTCCTTGTGGATCTCGAGGGATTTGGGGTTACGTTCGACAAAGCGCGCCTTTGCTGCCTCGAGGACGGCAGTAGCCCTGGGGCTCTTGACTAATGCGGCCATGTTGGATGAAGGTTGGACAAAAAGATTGGCGGTGTATGAAAGGGATTGATGGCTGGAACGAAGATAGGGACGGTCTATATATACGGTTTGTGGTTCGGCTGATATGCAGCTTTAGTGGGGTTGAGTTTCCATTAGACGGCGGGCCGTCACATCAAATTGCTGTTTTCGCAGATTAGTGTTTATGAACCTTTGATCGTCTCCAAAACTCCAGCAAAAATAAGATGCCATTGAGAACGAATGCAAATACTGGCACGTACTGCGTCTACGTTGATGTCAATTTAACGGAGCAGGACAGAGTGTCGGCGTTGACGTTCAGCAAGGTCGTGCGGCGCCGGCAGAGGGTCCAGCGCGCCGACATCAGTTCGGCAACGTCTTCCTCCAGCAACCGAACACGACTCTTCATCATTCACCCAAATCGACTCCTGCACTCAATGAAGTCAGGACAACGCCGTCAAATCACCCTTTCACTGCGGAATCGCTCAACATCTATCGCCTCTGGAGGTAGCATGCACGAGAAAATGAAGGTTTGCATGGATTCTCATCTAAGGTGCCGGGACCCAACGCGATATCGCCAATCGATTACTCCTTGCTAACGCCGGCTGGAAACAAAGGCAATGAAGACACCTAGCAGCCATCATTCGTGAGAGGCCAATACGTCTAGACGGTGGCGTGGAGCGGTCTGGGCCTGAACCTGGTGTTGAACTCGACCTGGCGAACGAACCAATGGTTCTGCGTCTTCCACTCCTGGCCGGGATACTCCAGCTCGACCTCGAACCTCCTCAAGAAGCTGGGGACCAACTTGTAGATTTCCAGCAAGCTGATGTTCTTGCCAAGACACGTCCTGGACCCGCCGCCGAACTGGAACATGGTCGCCTTCATCTCCCTCAACTTGTCCCCGCTGGCCTCCAACCACCTTTCCGGCCGATACTCGTGCGCGTCCTCGCCGAAGACCTCGGGCCGCCTGTGCAGCACCCACGCGTTGCACCCGACGATGGTGCCGCCGGGAATGAAGCGGCCGCACACGGTGATGCCCTGCGGCGGGGCGACGCGCTCGAGCATCAGGCCGGCGGCCGGGTGCATGCGGAACGTCTCCTGCACGACGGCGTCCAGGTACGGCAGCTTCTGCGCCTCGCCCCACGTCACCGCGCCGTTCTCGCGGTCGACGATGCTCCCGTTGCGCACCGCCTCGTCCAGCTCCTGCATCAGCTTGCCGTAGACGCGCGGGTGCTTGAGCAGGTAGTAGAAGGCCGCGCTGAGGCTGATGCCCGTCGTCTCCGATCCCGCGAACACCATGCTGACCGACGCCGCCAGCACCATGCGGTCCGTCATGAAGTCCGGGTGGTCGTGCAGCGCGCCCGTGAATTTGCTGAGCAGGTCGATGCCACCGCCTTTCTTGCCGTCCTGCTGCTGCAGGCCGTGCTGCCGGATCTTCTCCATCTCGCCCGCGCGCTCCGACTGGCGGGTCAGGGCGAATTTGGTGATGGGGAAGACCTTGCCGATGAGACCGTAGCGCTGGAGCGCCAGCTTGATCGGGTTCTTGTCGATGAGGAGGTCGAGCCACGGCTGCTGACCGACGACGGCGCAGTAGCTGAGGAACTTGCCCAGGAAGCCGACGATGTCGTCGACGTCCTCGTTCTTCTCGATGTAGCCGAGCCGCTTGCTCCACGTGAGCTCGCCGATGACGTCGAAGGCGAAGAACTGCAGCCAGCGGTTGAAGTTGCACACCTGGCCCGTCGACGCGAAGAACTTGTCCGTCTGGTCGAGGAAGTAGTTGACGGTCGAGTCCACCAGCGGCTCGTACGACACGAGCGCGCTCATGGCGAAGGCCCCGTTGATGCAGCGTCTGTACTTTGCGTGCCAGTCCTCGTCCTTGGTGGAGAAGAGAGACCAGACACGGTGGCCACCAGCGGTGGCTTGTTGGATGGGGTAGAAGTCGGACTGCTCGTTTGTAAGTGCCACGTTCGAAGCATGGAAACGGCTATGCTCACCTTCGTCATTCCCTTGTTCAAGCCATAGATTGTCTTGATGGCCTTCGGATCCGCAATGGAGATGACGTTCGGACCAACCCTGACGAAGTCTCCGTACTTCTGATGGAGGTGGATATGTGTTTGCTCCGTTTTCCGGCCCCACACATCAATGAGCCGCCACCAGTCCGTATACGCTGCAAGAGCCGGACCAGGATACTTGTGGAGGCCTTTGTTGAACTTGTTTCGAAGGATGTGGATGGCAACCGCTGCGGCGAGCACGGCAGGCCAGTGCTGGACGAGAAAAGGTACGACCTCGTTGAGCAACATCGTGGGAGGGTGTCTGGCGTGTTGAAGAGCTCAGATGAAGCGCTTGATGGGGCGGGGAGGACCATGGTATATAAACCAGCGGCCATGGGGTCGGCAGCATTGCGATAGCAGGTGGGACTGCCGCCATTCCCGAGGGGGACCATGGCTGTCCATGGGACGAGCTACCGAAATGCTTGAGCACAAGACTTGAAACCTGATAGGCGTCCGCGGTGGTAGGCGGCTGAGGACGCAGGAGGTCGCTCGGCAGTTGAGCATCGGTCATAAGCTCCAACTGGGAGATCACAGGCTGTGGCGCCGCTCGGCAACCAAGGAGGCCGATAAGCCGCTCCCTGATTTGTGGAGCAGGAGGGTGGGTGCATGGGTGCCCCACACTTGCGCGTTCAATCATGGGGAACACGGGGGAGCATCCGGGTGCCGCCGACCAGATCTGGCGCACACTCCCTCCCCTTTTCTCCTTAGGCTGACTCGGCCTAGGCTCCCTGCTTTCTGACATCACTCAGCCTTTTCGTGTAAAGATGCACTTCCCAAGGTATCCGAACCAGCAGCGATGGCTGGCTTCTTTGACGTGAAAATGGGTGTTTTACCACCGATTCGTAGCGCCGCACAGCCTTCTGCGCACTCCCGATCGTATCTGCCGGTCTCCACGGGCGATGATGTAGCTGGTCTGGTCGTTGCTGGCTGCTGACCCAACCACTTCGGCAGTTGAGAGTCGGCTATGGGAACGACAACGAAAACAACAACACACCTTCACTTTCCCTCGGTTATCCGAGGCTCTCGGAAATTTCAAGACCAACCCCCTGTGTGCAGTTGATGCGCACTTTGTTACTTTCCTTTCTCCGAAAAAAGAAAAAAAAATAAATGCCTCGGGTAGTTATTGTGTGAACAAAGACCGTGCCCACACAAAGTCTATCCGCTGTCAATATCTACAGTAAGCTTATCGGCCGAGAGCAGACCATTTGTTTCCGCCCTGAGCCTGTTTCTGTACCCAGAACTATCATGCGCCCGTACCGACCCTACCGCGATACTTTATTACTACAGTATCACAGATATCTCAGATACTTACCGCTGCATAGATGCTGACTTCCTCCCTTCTGCTGACTTTGGTTGATCTTGAAGCCAGTTTCAAGGGCAGCTCCAAATTTGAATGTGCTAGCCTTGCGTTGATAGTCAGTTGCGGAGAAGTGGGTGTGCGCAGGTGCCAATCAACACGGCAAGTGAAGAAACGACAAACATCACCGAACGCTTGCATCAGCTGTACTATACTCAAACCTTGCTGAGAATGTGGGGTTAGCTCAGTGGCACAAACCAGCCATCCTTTGCAGAGGCAGTAAAGTCACTGGCCCTGCAGCTGTCCCTTGGGACAAATGGGATCCTGCCTCTCTTGCGTCATTTCCGTATCGATGGCCATCTGACATGCTATGTCCCTGCCTTTTCTGATTTGGTTTGCTCACGGGAGTGGTTTATCAGCCAGAATGAAGTCTCGCTACAAAAGCTGACGCAGGCACCGTTGAAGGGGAAACATCTCAGTCTACCTACTGTGCTGTAAGTGAGAATCGTCATGAAGAAATATGAGACTCTGTCCGAGTGTAAAGAATACATGACTGCCATGGCCAATGATAGATTAAAATGCCCCCGTAAAGGATGGCCGTTACTAAATGAATTTGCTGCGCGCCACTTTTGTGCAGTGATGCCGCAACTATGCATCGTGAACACAGCTCTTCGCGTAGCAACATCCCACTCTGCGCAGAAATTGCGAAAGTGAGCATCATCCAGTAAGCCAGCAGCCACGCGCACAGCAAGTGGAGATCTGCCGCTACCTTCTGCGTAGACTGTATCATGGTGACACTCATCGAACAGAGTCCAGCGAGGTGAGCAGGCATGAAGTGCCCTCGCGGATTCGTCCGTCCTGCATTGCTTGCCCAAGCTGACCGCCCAGGCAATGTTCTTCTTCCTCAAGCCTCCACGCATGGTGAAGTGTCTCAACGAAAAAGAGTGGATGTTCGCGTCAGCCCGAGGCAGTGCAATACGAGCGACACTGTGGCCGATGACGGTAAGCGGAGCCCAGAGGCCATCGACCGGGGCCCAAAAACTAGTTTAATCAGAAGAAATGCCCCCGTAGGGGCGTTCTAGAGATTAAACTAAAAAGAACAGATACTACACTTGATCTAAGCCAAAAGGCAAAGAGAGCTGAAGAAGAAAAGGAGGCTTCGGGGCAAGAGGAGGTGGGGTTTATATAGGTAACGGGGGGCAGCGGAGGAATGGGCGTCATGGGGCCGCTTGGGCGCTCGTGGCAAGTGCACATGCAGGATGGGACCCTGGATGAGCGCCGTGACAGCTCTAGTAAGCAGGTGGTTACATATTTGGGTGGTCATCTGGTGCAGATGTGGTTGCGTGGAAGGCGCCTTGTGCCCATTCATGCAGGGTCCATTCACGAGCTGGAAGGCCGCGTAGCCATGCACATGCACGTGGGGAGGTCAACCGTTGAACAATAGCTGTTCGGGCAGGCAGGACCAGCAGGAGATACCATGAGGCACATTTTGTTGGCATCAGAAGACAATTGGGGGAGCATGTGCTTGCGAAGACAAGGAAGGCAGGTGCAAGTTGATCGAGGGGCTGATGAGGTCTGGAATGACACCGCCCCGCGTCACTTGGAATTATTCTCCAAGTGTCCGAAAATTCAGCGGAAAGACAGCTTACAGGTCCCGTAATATCGAAGAAGAGCTTTTCTAGCCTCCTCACCTTGGAAGCAGCGCTTCACTGGTCGCGGTTGGGTTGGGTGGACCATGAACACACTTGCAACAGACCGACAAGGGGGCGAAAGGCAATACAAATGTCCAACTATATTTTACAGTTGACCAAGGTGCGCAGGTCATGAGGAAAGGGCTGAAGCAATCGAAATACTATGTCTTTGTATGAGCTGGTGAGGACCAGCATTTGAGGAAGTTCTGGAAATACATCATGGTTTAATGTGAATCGGCACCAAAATCCCACAGTGATGCGTGTTCCGAGTTTGAAAGACAAGACATCGCTGGGCCTTCCACTATGAAGCAGGTGACTGAAGGTTTTGGGAATCGGCTCCACAATCCACACAGAAGTGAGGGTGGTCATCAACTGGACTCTCGAATTGGCTCATTATCAAATCAGATGATTTCAAAATGACTACTTCGCCAGGGTCTTGTATATATGCTTGAATGGCCATGTCCGGGAACTTGATCAGAACAAGGCGCATGGCAGAGCGTGTGGCATTGTGGGACTGTGTAGGTCACACTTCTACAAGAGGGATTGGCGAAGCTTTTGTGGATAGTTGTATGAAAGAATATCCAATCACGGAGACCGGACATGGACTTCCCGAGCAAAAGGTAAAAGCCATCGGCAGGAGAAGAATACAGGAAGAAATCGAACTCGTACTGTTTGCGGGTGCGGAACTCGGCCCAGGCATTCTTTTATCGCCATTTGGTAAAGATTTCTATGCTCACGAGAATGGATCTCACCGTACTATAGTGAAGGCGTCCCCCATTCCCTAGAAACGATGATGTCTCGCATCAGCACTTCAGTTGACAACGGTATTTTGGGAGCTCCAGCAGGCTGTGAAGTACATGAAACCAGAGTGACGTATACCCGCAAAAACAGCCACAGGACAGTACAAGTGAGTCCATTCGATCTTTGATAATCCTCAAAGAGCGAGTGTAGGAAAAGCAAATGAACGAAAGCAGACTGAATGCGCTCCTACTCGTACACCCCAGGTTGCCGCCTTATCGATAAAGAAATCCCCCAGGGACCCCAAAAATTCACCACCAACCCCGCGGTGCTTCCACCTCCACAACAACCCTACCAACCACACACCGAGAACAAGCCCAATTCCTCGAAACACCACCACCACCATGACCGCCACCGACGACCCCACCACCGCGCCCGGCGACCACCCCGCGCACCTCGACCCCTCCGACCTCGGCACCAAAGCGTACTGGGACGCGTGCTACGACCGCGAGATCGCCAACCACGCCGAGCGGCCGTCGGACGAGGGCACCGTGTGGTTCGCCGACGCGGGCGCCGAGGAGCGCGTGCTGGCGCACCTCGACGACCTGGCCGACGACTGGCGGCTGGTCAAGGGCGACGACGGCGGCTTCGAGGACGAGGGCGCGCGCCAGGCCGAGGGCGACTGCACCAGCTTCTGCGACCTGGGCACCGGCAACGGGCACCTGCTGTTCGCGCTGCGCGACGACGGCTGGCGCGGCCGCATGGTCGGCGTCGACTACAGCGCGCGCAGCGTTGAGCTGGCGCGGCGCATCGCGGCGGAGAGGAATAGGAAGGATGAGGAGGGCGTGGAGCAGCCGGCGGCGGCGGAAGTGCACTTCGAGGAGTGGGATATCTTGGGCGAGGAGCCGCGGGAGGAGTGGCTGCAGGGTGGGTTCGATGTGGTGCTGGACAAGGGCACGTTCGATGCCATCAGCCTGAGCGCCGAGACGGATGCGCAGGGCAGGCGCGTGTTCGAGGGCTACAGGGAGAAGGTGGAGCCGTTGATCAAGCCGGGCGGCTTGCTGCTGGTGACGAGCTGCAATTGGACGGCCGACGAGCTGAAGACTTGGTTCGTGGTGGAAGGGGGGTTGCTGGAGTACGAGGATAAGATCAAGTATCCCAGCTTCATGTTTGGTGGCAGGTCGGGGTCCAAGGTGTGCACCCTGTGCTTCAAGAAAAAGAGCAATGCCACGGCATGAAGAGTCGCTGCAGAGTGGTTCAAGCTTTGAGATGGGTCATGCGTGGAGACAATAAGAGAAGCTCCCCCCGCTACTGCTTGCGCTTTAGTCGAGCAACAACAAGCCACTTGTTCCTCTCTCCATGGTCTTCCCTCCCTTCGTCCCGTTCGGACGCCCACTCCCTCCGCCTCGCCTCGGCGTCCATTTCATAGATATCGTCAATCTCCAGGCCTTCTTCTACGACTATCTCAAAGAACGGTGCCATCATAGCCCGCCCGGTATGGAAGCCTGCTATCACGAACACTCTTGCCTGCGGCTCTGGCGACAAGAAGTGCAGCATCGATTTGGCCAGGCTGCGGTGCTCATGCGGCATCCAGAGGCAGTCTGCTGCCAATATCCTGGTGAAGCTGCCGGCATTGGCCACTGCGAACGGAGAGTCCAGGTCTCCCCATAGGTGGCCTTGGACCGAGACCTTCGACCTTAGCTTCTCCGGAATGTTCCTTTTCACGTTCTGCTCGAGGTTTTCCAGGATCTCCGGGGCTGGGTAATCCGAGACTACGACCTGCGGAGAAAGCATGACTTGTTAGCATAGCCCTCCAATGGAACAATGCAAGACTCGCTCCAACGGAGAAGGACAACACTCACTTCTTCCGCACCGACGAGCGTGCTCACGATTCCTGCGAGTCCCACGCCTATGATGCTCGAAAAGATGATGCCATCAGCGCTTCCTGCCCACTTTACGAAGATCCCCCACCGCGGGGGGTTCCCGCCTCACGACAAATATATTTTCACCCACCTGCCCCGAGCTCCAACACCCTCTCTCCCTCGACCCGCCAACACGCCTCCTCGCCCGCACCTACCCACCACCCCCTCCCGGCGTGCAACCGCCACTCCAAGCCCCCCAACACCCGGCTGCTGCTGTGCCCGCCGTCCTCCTCCCCGCCCCACGCCGGCCGGCCGCCGCACAGCTCGGCCATCAGCACGCCGGCGTTCCACAGGTAGTGCGCGAACTTCTTGCGCTCCTCCTCGCCCTGCGGGTCCGCGACGTGCAGGTCGACGGGCCCGTCGAGCCGCCGCGACAGGTACGTGATGACGCAGCCCGGGTCGCCGTGCTGGTTGCGCAGGTCGTCGGTGAAGATGGTGCCGAGCGCCGTCGCGAAGACGTCCTCGGGGTCCTCGGTGGGGGTGCGCGGCGTGATGCGGAGGAGGTTGGGTAGCATGGTTGGGTGTTCCCTTTTTTTTTTTTTTTTCTTCTTCTTCTAATGGTGTGCCGTGTGTGTGATTTGTTGTTCGAATCGTTCGTGTTGTCTTCGTTTCTCGTGTGACGCTGGCACGGGGGGTGACGCTGTATTGCTTGCAAGTGTGGGTGACGACTGAAGAGACTGAAAGACAGACTTAGAAGGTTAACAAGTAGGCCGTAAGTCACACGGTGGCAGCGGCGTGGTTGGGTTCAGTGACGGCTGTGGGTGGAAGCGGTGATGACGGCGGCGGCGATGCGGCGGACTTGTGAGGTCAAGGCGGTGTGTTGGACCGACCGAATCACCGTCTGCCGAGGGACCCGCCCGGTCTCACGACGGGCAAGCTATATACAAAGAAGGGGCCCGTGAAGAAGGAGGTGCGACGATGGTGTCGTGCGGAAGCCAAGATTTTCGACTGACCTGCGTCATGACGGCGGAGCTCTTCCGCGGCGCCAAGCCACAAGTCCATGCCCGCTCGCCATCTCCGCTTTCACGTCACACGTTTCTTGGGAGAAGGGCAGGACCATCCGGAGAACCATATATTCGACGCGATCACTTCGCTTGGAGGTATTCTCGCAACATCTATCCGTGCTTCCCTACTTTCCACGCCTTGGCTGTGCTTGAAGAAAAGAAAACCTATTCAAACATGTGGTGACTGCACCCACGGCCTTGTCAGCACCGTGCTGTCAATGCGGGACAGAAATCTTGATATCCACCGTCTATCATCCCAACTCCATTTCTCGCCTACAACACTATCCTACCGCTCTCTGCTTCCCTGGGTCTATATGTCGCGGTAGCGACCCCCATTCGGCACTTCGGTCTCGACCATCTCCAACCCGCTCAGACTCGGGTACCTCTTGCTGAAATTTGCCTCCCAGTCTTCCGTGTTGATTCCTAGGCCATTATCCGTACCCGTGGCGCCATCCGCCGGACGGCCTCCTCGCGACGGAGGCTTCTGGTGTTGGGGCGATGGAGGGAAGTTGTTTGAATTGGGAGACTCGAACTGACCACCAGTGCGCAACGCCTTTGGCTTCGGCGGCGCTGGAGGCGGCTTATTTCCCTGAGACAGCGACGGGGAGCCGGAAACGGTGGACCCCTGTGGTTGGCCTGTCGAAGAAGACTGTTGGGGCCGCGCAGGTCGATACGTCAGCTCTGACTGTGGTGCTCCGGACGGAATAGAAGGAAGCTTTTTGGCGACGGGCGGTGGTTTCCCTTTTTCCGCCGCGCTTTCGGTGTAACGACCATAGCCCTCCGCAGTCCGCTTCTTCGGGGACGTCTGCGTGTTGTCCTGCAGCAGATTCTTGACACGGTCTTGAATCGTGGAAGCTTTCGAAGGGCCACCACCAGGCTTGCCCTTGGCGCCTTCTCCTTGTTCTTCAATGCGCTTGCGATATTCAGCAGCCGCCTCCGCCACACGCTTCTCCTCTTGCGATAACCTCCGGCGCTCCAGCTCCCGGCGAACTTCAGCGGGCAGGTCTTGCGTCTCATCGATGGCAGTCTCGTCATCGCTTCGCTCTCCCGTGACCTCAGAGCCTGCGATTGGCGTGAGTTGCTGATTGTTCAGGTCAACGTCAGGGCTAGGCGTGCGCTGTTGCTCTCGTGGACTGGTGTTGCTTTCAAATCGGCGGAAAGCGTCTCCAAACTTTCCAGCAAGGATGTTCTTAGTATTGGACAGCGAAGGCAGGCTAGATCGCTTGGAGTGCTTGCTTGCGTTGCTGTCCGTGCGGCGATGCTCCCTCTTTCTAGAGCCATCGTCTCCTTCCAGGGCTCGCAGAAAATCAACGTTCGACGCAATGTTCATCTCTTCCAACTCGGGGTCTATCGCAGGAGCAGATCTCACCCTGTTGAGGTCCGATTCAGTGTCAATCAGGTTAGTGACTCTATCGCCCTTTCGTGAAGCCTCGCGATCACGTAAGAAGTCCAAGTTGGATTCCACGTGCACACTGGAAGGCCTGGCTCTGGAGTTTGCTGACTTGGATCGACTGATGGGATTCGTGAGATCCATTCCCGACGGCCTGGATCCTTCCAAAGAAGGCCTAGATGATGCAGGCGACTGCGGGAGCTGTAAAGTCGCTGTCTGCGACTTGGACCGATGCATATCCAGATAGCCGGGTCGGTGCGGGGGAGGCGGACCTGGCTCGGGCTTCAATAGTGATTGTGTCGAGCGCCGGTCGTCTTCCGAAGACCGTGGCTGGCTCATCGCTCTGTGGTGGCTTGAATGCTGCGGCACTCGCCAGATAGGGCGTTGGCTGACCTCCGGATACTTGGGAGGCTCGTACTTCGCAGGCTCGGGCTTTAGAGCTGGTGAGGCAGGAGGCGAGGTTTGAATGCCAGTAGAGATCATCGAAGGGCGCTGTGGCTGAGGCTGGTGGATTTGGGAGGGCTGAGTTTGCCTAGACTCCGCTCTTTGATTCGGAGAAATAGTCTGGGCCGATCTCAACGAATCCGACCTGGATGGTATCGCAGGAGAGACTGCCGATGTTGGCGGCTCCCTCTTTGGTTGATTCTGACTCGGCATTGCAAAAGCCTCCTCTGCCAACGCTTCCGCGACGCGCTTTTGAACGGCCTCCGCCTTAGGCTCCACGGGGGAATCGCTAGAGAACTGGAATTTACCGCCCCGGTCATGAAGCAGCGAGAATTCGTCCAGGGACGGAAATCTTTGGGCCAGTTCATCGGCAGCCGCAGCTCTCACAGGCGCAGAGTTGGAATCCAAAGCTGCGAAAGGGTCGTTTGCAGCACCCGTACCTCTCATAGGAGATGGACTATGGTGAGCCGCAGTGCTTTGCTGAGCAGGCGCCGTTGGCCTTCCACGCCGCATGGGCTTGATATCTGGGAGAACCTGGACCTGCTGGACTGGTGCAGCCTTGGAGATACCGATGGTGGGCCCCGGAGATGCAGCCTTGAGGTCAGGCGTCGGGAGCTGCTGGTTCTTGCGTGTCTCTGATTGAGTCCTGTTGGAATATATCTGCGCATTGTTAGTGTGCCGTCTTGGAGAGCTACCGGAGAACCCACGTCTTTAATAGGGCAATCCCTGTTGCGCATGGCGCAAACCTCCTTAACCACCAGATAGATGTTGGGTCGCTGCTGCGGGTGTTCCTTCAACATCCATGCTGTCCACATATATTAGCAAGACACGAGAGTACGGTGCTGGGAAAGCATCTACCTATCAGTGTCTTCAAACGGTCCGAGAAAGGAGGGTAGTGCGGGAATTTGTAGCTCGCATTCAAAATAGCCATTTGCCCCTGCTCCTCAAATGGTGTCGTGTAATAGCAGAGCTTGTACAAGAGGACGCCCAGCGCCCAGATGTCGCTCTTCTCATCGATGGGTTGCCTCCTGTAGACGTCTACCATTTCCGGACTCCGATACTGCATTGTGGTATGCCTTTGGATGTCATCCTCGATCAACCGCCCCTCGGCCGCGTTTGTGGCAGCGGGGCGCGGGGGCGCGGTGGAGCCGAAATCGCAGAGCTTGTACACCCTCGACGCGCCCTCGGTGTTAATGAGGACGTTCTCGACCTTGAGGTCGCGATGGAGCAGCGGGGGCTTCAGGTAGTGCATGCAGGCAACACCTTCGGCGACGTCGGAGAAGATGTGCAGGATCTCGGGCTCGGTCAGGCGATGCTGGAGGCGGGTGTTCATGAAGTCGATCAGACCGCCGCCGGCGCAAAACTCCATGAGCAGGAAGACCTCGTATCCCCCTCCCTTGAGCTGCGAGGCGTGCGAGTCGATGTAGGTGACGATCTTGCGGTGCCCCTTGAGCTTCTTCATGGTCTCGACCTCGGTGCGCATGTTCGCCAGCGCGTCCTTATCCGGCACGGCGACGCGCTTGAGTACCGCGGTGTCATATCCCCCCGCCGTGTTGGGCACCTTGACCACATAGACATGGGCGAAGCCGCCCTCGGAGAGGTATTTCTCGATGACGACGCGGTGGCCGCCGACCTGCACCTTGGTGCCGGAGGCGAAGGTGCCGGGCGGGGCATTGTGGTGGACGGCATGGTGGGGAGCGTGGAAGGCACCAGGGCGGGCGACGGTCGAGGGGTGGTATTGAGACGTCATGGGGACGGCGGTAACTTGCCCGGCGGCAAGAGGGGAGGGCCAGGCAGATCAGCGCGGAGACATAGGGCGGCAGCGGTCCGGGGAGAGGGCTGTCGCGGGCAACACAGCTGCAGCGCCGCGAAGGGTTGGCTTGGGAGCTGGATGTTGCGTCCGGGACTGAGGCGGCAGGGCAGCCACTGGAGGTGCTTGGGAACCGTTGGATCTCGGCGACGATCGCCCGCTCGAGGACCAGCAGCACGCCCAAGCCCGGCCGCACCCAATCAGCCTTGGCCACTGAAAAGGGGCTTCGGCCACAGGAGCGGGTGCGCAGCCAACGCTGCAGCGGGACGACTGCTTGACCGACAGCCAGACCGCCCTGGGGGAGATCTGGTCGGCGTGCCGCTGCAACTTGTGCGGCGCGGGCCCGTCATGCGCTGCGCCGCCCGCCATTCGCAGCAGCTGCGCATCCCACCGCCTACGCGCCCCGCTACCGCACCACGCAGTGGAGACGCCCAATCGGTCACTCGTCCACGCCGCCACACGTGCCCGGCATCGCCATCCGACAGCTGCGCGCCGCGACACCGCTGGGAGCCCGGCACCCGGCGCCGGTGCTACGCCCTACTGTCGCTCCTACCATTCTGCAGATGCAGATGCAGCGGCCATTGACTGCCGCGGCGCCTGGACCGTCTCGTCCGTGAGACAGCTCCGCATTCCGCCTCCTGTGTCTGACAGCGCATACCTCGAGCGCTGCGTCCTGGCAGACCCAAGCCCGTTGCGTCTGGACAGTGCTGTGGCACCTCAACACGGCGAGCCGGCTGTTGCGTGAGCTTGCATGAAGGGGAGTCGAAACCAAACACCAGTGTGACCGGGATGCGCAGCTAGGTCCTAGTAGTCTGAGGCCGGAGACATTACCACAAACAGCAATCCTGCGCTGGTGGGATCGAATGCAGCATGCAAGTAGTACAGAAGTGAGCCGCCTTTGCCGCAGACAGCCGAGCAAGAAATAAAGGCAAAGAATGCGGGGAACGCTACTATGTTGATGTGATTAGAGGGTCCAATTCCCATGGACTCGGCAGCGACGTTTCAATAGAGGGTAGACGGATGAGAACTTTACGACGCAAGGTCAGCACGGGTAGTACGAAACCAGCCAACAGCTCCGGCTCCATGCCTGTCAATGGCGCCGGAAGAAGCAATTTTCAACACAAGCACCTTCCCCTCTGTGAGCGCCGATTCCCCCGTTGCAGAGATCGGGCTGCTGAGGAGCAAACGAGCCGGCGCGGCGGCTGACGTATGGTGGAGGCTTTGCTTTTGCATTTCTGCTGTGAGCGATGACGACGAAGGCGAAGCCTACACTGCAGGTAAAAGCAGTAAAGCAAGTTTGTGGATGGGTCGGAGCAAGCTCGTACGAGGCAGAGCAGCTAGAAGACGAGAGAGATGCTCTAGAAGGCGAAGCTATCGTGCGGATCGAATCGAGGCGGCGTTGGGCGCCCAGAACGCCACGCCGGGCAAGCGCGGCAGGACTGAAGGAGCGTAATGTGACGACGTGAGCGAGGCTGCCAGACGGCGGGCAGTGGGCGGGTGAGTTGTCGCGCGCGATCACCTGTCACCTGCTTTGGCACAGGGCGGCCGAGTCTCTTGCTCGGCGCCTGCGCAGCGCCAGTCGGAGCCCAGCAGTCAGCTTCGCGGGGATCCCAGCACGTTCTGCCCGCTCAACACCTCCTGCGGCTGCAGGATCCGCCCAGCGCAGCCCGTCACTGACCTCGCAGCTTCCGCGCCGCTCGATTCCATCGCCCGCCGCCGCCAGGAAACGCCCGTCTGCCCGCCGTTCCCGACGGTGCACGGTCTCGCAGCTAGCGCAGTCCCTGCCACGCCTCAGCCTATGTCACTGGTCCTTCGCGCGTCGGACTTGGACGCTGCATAATAGCCTCCTCCTACCCTTCCTCCAAACAACACCCTCCTCTCCGGTCACCGCCCGACGGCCTCTCTTCCCCCGCAAAGCCCGCCCTCTGCCCCTCGCCGCCGAGCCCCGACACGCCCATTCCCCTCGATCCCGCCTGGTCGGACCAACCCGTCCGAGATCGCCTGCGCTCCCCGGAGAGCACTCTGCCTCCACCCATACCCCCCTCCCACGACATCACGGCGTGCCCGGCCGCACGCAACCGCCACCCTGGACTCGCTCGCAAGCACCCCGTCCAGCTCGACCCCCACCGGCGGGCGGGCGACTCCCTTGTTCGCGTCCCTCCACCCTGACTCTGGCGCCGCTACTCCCCCACGCGCCCACACAATGACCCGGTCTCGACGGCAAGAGCGCCTCTCTGGCGGCCGTGCCAGCTCTGAATCCTCTGCCTCGACATCGCCCGAGCGCTGCCCCGACGACGACAACGACTCCTTCATGTTGCAGGCCAACGATTCCCAGTCGTCCATCGCTCCTTCCACATCCGAGGAAGATGTCTATGCCCGCGAGATGGAGGAGAGGTGCCGTCTCTCGCCTATCAGCCGACTTCCCGCTGAGCTCATGATCTCCATATTCGCCAAGCTCTCGTCGCCCGCCGATCTGAAGTCGAGTATGCTCGTGTCCAAGGACTGGGCGCGGAATAGTGTAGGCCTGCTGTGGCACCGCCCACAAACCAACAAATGGCCCAGCGTACACATAGTGGTCCAGGCCATTCGGAAGGTGGATAGCTACTTTGACTACCAGACTCTGGTCAAGAGACTCAACCTCTCAACCCTCGGCGTCGAGGTCAGCGACGGCACTCTGCAGCCCTTCTCCAGCTGCAAGAGGATTGAGCGTTTGACTTTGACCAAGTGTGTCAAGCTCACGGACCTCAGTCTCGAGGCCATGCTGGACGGCAACCGTAGCCTTCTGGCCTTAGATGTGACCGAGTTGGAGAATCTTACGGACCGGACCATGTTCGCGCTCGCGAAGAACTGCTTGAAGCTCCAGGGCTTAAACATTAGCGGGTGCAGGAAGATCAACGACGAATCCCTAGAAGCCGTTGCTCGCAGCTGCAGGAATGTGAAGAGGGTAAGCTTTTCTATTCGCTGTTCGCGGTTACTTGCACTAACCGTGATGGGCAGCTCAAATTCAACCATTGCAACCAAATCACCGACAACGCGGTCATGGCATTTGCCAACAACTGCCGCTACATCCTGGAGATAGATCTGGAAAACTGCCGGAACCTGGAAGATGCCTCGGTCACGGCCCTGATCAGAGAAGGTAAACATCTCCGAGAACTTCGCCTTTCGCACTGTACCCGCATCACGGACCACGCCTTCCTCAACTTGCCGCCGGACGCCACCTACGAGAGCCTCCGCATTCTCGATTTAACCGACTGTGGAGAGCTCAACGACGTCGGAGTCCAGAAGATCATCACGGCTGCCCCACGTTTGCGTAACCTTGTCCTGGCAAAATGCCGCCAGATCACCGACCGTGCCGTCGCGGCGATTACGAAGCTTGGCAAGAACCTCCACTACATCCACCTCGGCCATTGCTCACGCATTACCGACACCGGCGTCCAGCAATTGATTCGAATGTGCACGCGCATCCGCTACATTGACCTCGCCTGCTGTCAGAATCTGACGGACAAGTCCGTCGAACAGCTCTCAACCCTTACTAAGCTCAAGCGGATCGGCCTGGTCAAGTGTGGCAACATCACCGACAAGAGTATCACGGCACTTGCCAGACAGAGGCATCAAGGTGCGAATGGCCAGGCAGTCCCGTGCTCCCTTGAACGTGTGCATCTCAGCTATTGCACGCTTCTAACGCTCAATGTAAGATTTTCGTGCATACACTCCCAGGACTCTGCTGACATTTCATTTGCAGGGCATTCACGCTTTGCTAAACAACTGCCCTCGCTTGACACACTTGAGTTTGACGGGTGTGCAGGCATTCCTGCGTGAGGATCTCTTAGTGTTCTGCCGTGAAGCTCCACCAGGTATGCCAACTTCAGCCCGTCAATTGTTGTCGATGCTGATCGTTTCCACAGAGTTCAACGAGCACCAACGCGATGTCTTCTGTGTGTTCTCCGGCAACGGAGTTGCTCGGTTGCGCGACCACCTCAACCAGGAGGAGACGAACCCGACATACGAGACCGATGGTACCATGTACGACGATGGCGACGATGCTGACATGGTTGTCAATGTCAATGTGCACCAGCAAGTAACGGCCATGATGGGTGCAACTGCTATTGGCGAAGAGATGGACGAAGACTTTGGCGACGGCAGTGAAGTGCTGGGCTGAATTTTTTCTCCTATTTTCCCTCCAATCGTTGCCATTTTTGCGATGCATCTGTATTGCACGCAAATCATTGGACCATGCCGTCCCTCGGAGGCGTTCTATTTTGTGCGAAGCAGCTCTTTAGTCATGCATTCGGATTGGCAGCAGTCTATTCAACCGGTCAAGATGACCTAGAAAAGACTGGGAGTTGGTGGTTATGGAACAGGCATGCAAAGTTCAAGGCCTTGTTTTCTTTTTCGGCAATTGCATCAGCGGGTTTTTTGTTAAGCGCTCAGCACGTCAGCATCTTCCATTAGCACTGATATCAGGACCTCCTACTTCCCCGGCGGACTGTGCCAACCCGCCCTTCACTTTTTCCCTTCGATCACGAAATACCCCCCGACTCACACTGACGGCCGGAACATAGGAATCTCTTTGACTACTTTGGAGTTTGAACAGCTAAAGCTGTGGGATTGCGTCGTGCCAGGAGAGCACATGGGATAGACGCACTGGTCTGGGAAACACCAAGTTATTGGAGCAAATGGGTTAACAACATTTTGGGAGGCCGAGGGTACAAGCACTTTGGAGTGCTACTGAAGGGCATTCCAACTAGTATCTTCGCTTTTTTCTCTTGCGTCCCAATTTTCCTTTTTCGGGAATTTCTTTGTTCTCCTCGAAGTTTCTTTCTCTCCCGTTAAGCAGGCTTATCATACTTGTAGTTTTAGAAAAATGGGTTCTCGGAGCACAGTTTAAAAGCATCTACGCGATATCAATGCTTTCCTGAAACAGTTCTTAGAACATTGTGTCTCAACAGAGTGAGGAAGGAGTAAGCGGGGGCACCGCTAGGTCAATGTTGGGTGACACAAGTGCTTCACTCCGTCCGTTATGCGTAGGATAAACTGTCCAGCTGGTTCAGTATGGTGCCTCTAATTACAACTCACCTCTAGCATGCATGATGCTTGTAGACATGGGTATATATCCTTCAGCATGTCACCGCGCCAATTCAGATGCATCCGTTTGCCTAGTCCCGCGCTTTGTTCGTCCAACCCGCGTCTACGCGGAAGAGAGAGAGAGAGGACCTCATATACACACTCGCTATTCACAATACCCACGACCACCTCCATCCACCCTCGACTCGAGACTTTCTTTCCTCCACCACCACAACATCTCACTTCCCTTCCCTTCCCTTTCCTTCCCTTCCTCCCCCCACCAACCTACTCTTTTTCTTTTCTCCCCCCTCTGTCTACGTCCTCGGCGGAATCGGCACCCTCCCGCGCCCAAAGGCCAGCGCGGTCCAGCCGCCGATCATGCACAGCCCGCCGAGCGGGGTGACGGGGCCGAGGGCGCGGAAGCGCGCGGGGTCGAGGACGAGCAGGTAGATGGAGCCCGAGAACATGGTGACGCCGGCCGTCAGCAGCGTCATGGCGAGCTTGTTCTGCGGCGCGGCGACCGAGGCGAGCAGGATGACGCCCGAGTGGATGAGCTGCGCGAGAGAGAGAGGGAGAGAGGGTGGTTGAGTCAATTTCTTATCTTGTTTTTCTTTCTCTTTCTCTTTTTTTTTTTTTTGGTTGGGGGGGGGGGGGGGGGGGGGGTGTGGGTGTGAGGGGGGGGGGGGGG
>JAJMYO010000360.1:0-20721 GCA_023087385.1 Diplodia sapinea | reverse complement strand
CGACGCTCTTCCGATCTCCCCCATCGATCCTGGAGACATGTGGAAGGGAAGAAAGCGCTGATGAGTGAGTGAGTGAGTGGGTGGGTTGATTTTTTTTTTTTTTTTTGCCACGCGAGAAGATACACAATCGAAGCATGTGCAGCAATAATGATGATGATGATGGTTAGCCCGTCATGACGGGATGTAGATCCTCGGAGCATTTTTCCCGATTGGAGTTTTGGATCTTCGTTTCTCATGTGGGCTGGGGGGGCCATGGCACAATGGCGACGTCGCCGTTCGCCTTGGCACCCCAATCGCAAGCAAAAAAAAAAAAAAAAAAAGGTTGGCCGAATGATGAACTTCGTGTGTAGGATGGAGGATCGAGTTGGTCCGCTTTTTTTCGCGATTGTTTAGTTAATGATGCTGGTGGCCAATGGTTGTAAGAGAGAAGGTGGTCAGGCCCGGGCGGCGACAGTAATGGAGGTACAGATAAACTCATCTTGTCGCTCCCGCGCTTAATTAGCGATGTCGTGTTCAAAAGAGTTTGTTGTGCGTGAGTCGGTCATCCTTCCTGACTTGTTAGCTCCGGGTCTTGACTCTCCATTCGGGATTCTTAATGCAACGTCAATCCTACCTACCACCGCGCACCACTTTACCCCACACTACTAGCCGCTACTACCGCCTTTATAAGGAACAGCTTCTTACCGTTGTTCACTGTTTTTTATTTTTTTTTTCCCTACCGTCCCTTCCAACGACCAAACAACAACAACAAACATTCGCATCGACCAAATCGCACCAATGGCCTCAACCACCGCCACCACCGCCACCGCCGCCGCCGAGCAACAACAACAACAACCCGTCTTCACCCCCCTCACCCGCCACACCCTCCACCTCCCCAACCCCACCACCAACACCACCATCACCGCCAGCTACGCGACCTCCTTCCCAGGCGGCGGCACCCACCCCACGCCCGGCAAGCCCACCATCGTCTTCCTCCACTCCTTCAGCACCGACGCGTCGCTCTTCGCGCCGCAGTTCGCCGACGCCCGGCTGGCGGAGACGTGCAATCTAGTCGCGATCGACCTGCTGGGGCACGGGGGGACGAGGATTTATCGCGCCGCCGATGGGAAGGAGGAGGGAGGGGAGAGGGAGGAGCTGCAGAGGGATGCGGGGTGGACGTATTGGGACAGCGCGGCGATGGCGGTGGGGGTGCTGAGGCGCGGGTTGGGGGTCGAGAGGTGTTTTGTGCAGGGGACGAGCCAGGGGGGGTGGGTGGCGGTGAGGATGGCTTTGGTGGCGCCGGAGATGGTGGGTTTTGTCTTCTTCTTTTTTTTTCTTTTTTTCTTGCTTGCGTCTTCGTTTTTCGTTCGTTTTGGTGGTGGTGGCGGTGGTGGTGGTGGTGGTGGTGGTTGTAGTGGGGGGGATGCGGAAACGCATTTGTTTCCGACAGCGGTGGGGATCTGCTTCTTGTTCTTTTTTCCTCCTTCTCTCTATTCCCCCCATTCTTTCAATCATTCCGACTCTTCGCGTCTTCTTCTTCTTCTTTCGCTCCTTCCCCCCCTTCCGTTTTCCATCCAAACTACCACCGTTCCCACAATCTCTCTCTCACCAACTCACACACCGCCCAAACCAGGTCCTCGGTATAATCCCCATGGGCACATCCATCGACCACGAATCCGCGCGCTCCATCACCCTCGGCTGCTGGGACGGCCGGGCCGTCGCGACCAACGGGCCCATCGCCTTCACGACCTCTGCCACTCCCACGCCCTCCTTCGCGCCGCCCGACCAGTACTGCGACTACCTGCTCGCCGTCGGCTTCGCGCCGGGACGACTCTCTCCCGCGGCGACCGCGTTCTGGCGCGAGCGGATCAAGGCCAACTACGCGGGCGACGCGGGGCGGCGGCGGTTGCGGACGGCGGCCGTGTGCTTGGCGGAGAGGGACGGGTTGGAGGGACGCGTGGGCGAGGGGGTGAGGTGTCCGGTGCTGTGGTTGCAGGGGGATCGGGATGAGGTGTATAGCGTGAGGAATGCTGAGGAGGGGATCAAGGCGTTTAATGGGGGGGAGGGAGATGATGCGGGGAAGAACAAGTTGGTGGTGGTGGAGGGGGGTGCGCATTTCTTGAGCGCGGATAGCTTCGGCGTGGTGAATGGGCTGATTGCCGAGTTTGTGGCGAAGTGGTGGAAGGAGGCTGAGGCGTGAGCTGGGCGGTGCGTCTTTGATGGCAGGCTAGCAGAATATTGCACCACCACTTTTGGAAGAACGTAGGGCCAACTCTTCTGTGTCGGGCAGATGTGCTTGCTTGCGTTCTGGATGCCTGCAAAAACTACCGTTGCTGCATTGGTGGGTATCTGGCCAGCAACGTGCCTTCCTCGGCGCAAGAGGGAGGAGCAACGCAGCAGCAGCAGCCCGCCCTCGTATTTCGCCCTCTGCTTCCGCCCCTCCCCTCTCTTCTCTCTGCATCCAACTGCAGCGCTTCATCAAGCATCAGCACCGACGCAGCTTCAACTTGCTTGTATCATCATCTGCATTCTGTCATCGTCATCAACATCACTACCACTGCAATCACTGTCACCCCAAAGGTTCGTGCCATCCTCGTTCACCCAGTCACCACAACACAAAGACATGGGCCCAAGGCGCTCCCGTTTTTTCGAAACAGGCTTGTATTCTGATGAGTTAACACCTCCTCCAGTGGAAAACATGGAACAGGAAAGCTCTGGCCCCAGACCCCGATGCAGAACAGCATGCAGCTCGGGGTGTAGTTTGCATTGTGCCAACACAACGACTCCTCCACTGAGCACTACGCCACCGTCAGTGCCCCCGCAAGCATCTGGGTCAAACACGCACGCTGCCGATGCTTCGCAACCTGCGTCGCACAACCCTGCCTCGGGCACGACTGCGAACACGGACGCTACGTACGCTGCATCACAGGATACTGACCCGGACGCGATCTCTACGGTTGACTCAGCTGCACACCGGAACCCCACGAGTGCGGACAGGACGAATGCTTCGACTACACACCAGAACCGCGAGGAAACGCACAGGACGAACGCTTCAGCCGGGCCGTCAAATGAGTGCAGTGACCCCCAGCGAAATGCGGGTGAGCTCGACAGGAACCCCCAGCAAAATGCGGTGTCCGGCTCGGGTGTTCAACAGGATCCACAAGGCTCGTCCGTTCAACAGGAATCACACGGCTCGGTCGTTCGACAGGAACCACCGACTCCCCCGGCATGGTGGAGAAGACCGTCATGGTGGTACAGAGCGTACCTGACAATGATCCTGATGCTCGTGACCGCCTTCGTCATATTCACCATATGGGCTGGAACACGCCGAGACAAAGCACTCAGTGAGATGAAAAGCGGCGATCCTATTGTGAAGGTCCTTGTTGAGCCGGCGATCATGATGCCTAGTAATGGCTGGCCGGTTCCTCCAACGAGTGTGTCGATTGAGCCGACAATTGTGTCCCATGGCCATGATGACGGCAGCGCGATCCCTCCAACGAGTACGTTTGACCTCGCTTTAGAGGCGACCAACGTTTTCGGCCCCGAAGAAAGCACTACCGTCCGACGAAATCGGACAAGGAGACGCCGAGCCAAAGCTTTCGCCATGGCAAAAAGAATCCCCGACCAAACACCATCACCAGCAGTAAACGACGACTCGGTCAAACATGGCCCCGTCACCGAGACGCCTGAATGGTACATGGTCCACATCGAGGTTGTCGGGTACACGTTCCTGGACCAGTACGGCCATCCGATTTGTCGCGTGGATTGGATCGCGTGGCATGAGGATGTCGAAGCCGTCGGCAAGAGTACGGGCTGGTGGAATCTCCCAAGCTTGAGCAGGAACAGTCTGATTCGTGGGACTGCCTTGACCAGGCACAAGCTGGTTCGGAGCACTGCGGTTCGCGGCACTGCCCCACGTTGCCCGCGCTGCGAAGGTGGCCGGAAGTGCCGTCGTCGTGGGTACCTGCGTTCTCTCACGGCCCAAGCAACTGTACTTGACGCAGAAGACGGCAGCGACATAGACGCCGGTATCGACAAGGTGCGCCAACAGCCAAGCAATCTTGTATGCTGGTGCATTGCTCTCTTGGCTGCTTTTGCTCGCTCGATTTTGGTCTACTGTGCACTTTTGGCGACGCTCGTGGTTATTTTGAACTAGAGAAACGGGTCTCGATCCTTGAGGATGTATGCGCGGATGATTTCTTTCTTTGAGACGGGATGGGGGATTTGTCCGAGTCACAGGTGGATACATTTCATGAGCCGGGAGAAACTTCTTCAACGTTCACTTTGGTAGATCAACGGTCATCCGGTAGCTCGCATCAATCAGAACAGACAGTCTTTCTACACTTGCAGCCGTTTTCATGAACAGCACACTCCAAGCTTACCGAGGTCGCCATGTATATCTTCTCCATGGGCAGTTGAGTACATGATCCGGACGTAAATGTGTGCTGTGGAGAGAGGAGTTACTTGGTATGGTTTCTTCGGTCGGTCCGTCTGGTTGGAATGCCTAAAGTACTTAACTCTAAAGTGACTGCTTGTTTCACCGGCGGGCCGATGGCTCGGCTACGTATGTGCTGCAGCAGGGCTTCCAGTCAATCAATTCAATCAATTCAAGCTTTTTCTTAAAGAGTAAGATTGAGTAACATTCAAACTGACTTGAATCGACTTGAATCGACTTGAATTGGATTGTGAAATTGATTCGAATTGACCAATTTTGAGATTGACTGGAAGCCCTGATGTACTGTATTTACATCTAGACCACCACCACCACCACCACCACCACCACCACACACACACACACACGTGGTTGGTTGGTGTAGGAGGCCTGAAGTCCTTTTTATTATTGTTGTTGTTGTTACTTTACCCGACCTCGCTTTCTCAATGATAGACCCAGGTGTGAATGAGTGTACCATTAGTCGCGGCTTGGAGATGTGTGGAGGAGGGAGGGAAATGAGGTGGTTGGGGGGGGGGGGAGGGGGGGGGGTAGGGGTAAGTAGGTGGGTTGGTCGGGCCTTCGTCGCTCGCTCGCTCGATCGGCTGAGGGAGGGAGAGACATGTGGAGAGAGAGTAGTGGTGGTTTCCGGCGCCCAGCCCGTCTAATCATGCTATCTACAACAAAACCTTCTTTCTCCTCCTCCTCCTGTCTCACAGCCGCCGTAAAACACGACAAAGTCCCAGAATTTTGCCGAGCCCCGCGCGCGCGCGCGCACGGCATGACACGACAGACCAATGCGGCATTGGGCAAGGGCTCGTATGGATTATAACCCGTATTTAACGCGAGAAAGAAAAAAATGGCACGGCATGGCAGGGCAGGGCAGCACATGGCAAGGAAGGGCAGGCAGCAGTGGCGGCGGCGGCGGCGGCGGCAGCGGCGGCAGCGGCGGCGGCATACAAGGGGTGGTGGGATGGATGGGGGGACTGACTGACTGCCTGACTGACTGACTGACTGACTGACTCCCTCGTGAGCGCAGGACGGGACAGCACAGCCGCTCGCCCGCCTGCCCGCCCTTGTCATTTCCGTGTCGGCGCGGCAGTGTTGCGGGGTGGGGGGGGGGGGTTGGGAAAGGGTTGGGGCGCAGCACCCCGTACGCCCACATCTGTCTGTCTGTCTGTCCTTCTTACAGAGAAAGATGCCGTTGCGCGCTGTACTCACATATACACGCATGCGACAGTAGTTCTTTGGACCTTGGATGTCTGGTGGGCAAGCACGCGATTATCGTCTGCGTTTTCGACGCACTACTCACGCGCGTATCTTACAGTCTGGACTGGACCGTTGGTGAGGGGGGGATGCAATGACATAGTCTCGCGTAGCAAGGGTGGGTGGGTGTAACGGTGCAGCAAAAGCGCCCATACGGTGGGGACAGGCGGGCGGAGAGGGTCGGATCATCTGTGCCTTACCTGGTGTGTGTGTGTGTTTGTCGGTGCTTTTGCAAGGTATCTTTGTTGGTGTACTATGTGTGAGCGGGATGGGGGAAGAAGGAGCCAATCAGAAAAATCTCCGGGAAATGACCAGGGGTGGGCGATTGGCTGGGCTGGGTCCCTTTACTGCGTCCTATCTCTTGTACGCGCGCTCTCACTCTCTCGTGTCTGAGCCCATGGAAGGAATGTTCCGAAGGGGAAAAGAGAGAGAGAGAGGGAGGGAGAGAAAGTCGTGGTGATCTCCTCACGAAGAATGGATTGTACGATTGCAGGCGTGTTCATGGAGTCACCTGGGTTGTCAAGAACGAAGAAGGGGACCAGGCGGGCCGTTCTGGAAGCGGACGATAGGAGTGCCACATACCGTGGCGCTGGTTAGGCATTCTTCCTCGCATGATCCCACCAGGGTTCACTGAAAGAACGTTCTTCTGGAAAAGGGGGAATTGATGAAAAGAAGTGGACTACCGACCGTCCAGCGAGTCGTGGTGGCAGTGTCGGTGATGGGTCGATGTAGGGTGGATGCAGTGGTGCTCGGGAAATCCGATCGAGATGGGGCGGGTCCATTCGGAAGTATGCGAAGGAAGCAGAAAGTGAGATACCCACAAGTTTTCATCAACAGCTGGAGGAAGAGGCGGCATGTTCCCTCGGCGAGCGCGGAGCGGGTAGGCGGTGGCGGCGAGCACTCACCAGAAGCAGCGATTTGTCACGGCAGAGGGAAGGGGATCCGATATGGTCATGAATCAGGCTGGTCCTGAGGAATAGGCTGTATCCCTTCGTGGTTTTTTAGCGAGCGGCCGGGCCGAGGCTGGTGGCGGCCCTCAGCCTCATCAACAAGCAATCTCCACGGCTTGGGCAGACTAGCGGGATGCTGACGGAGGAGGCGGCGGCGGTGTGGGTGGTGATGATGACGGAGCTCTGGCGTGCATGCAGCCCTGCACCGTCTTCTTCGGCCGAAGAGGATGGCGGGGCACTGCTGCGCTGGTGTTGTGGCGGGGCTTCTGGAAAGGTTCGGCGAAGGCAGCAGGGCGGCGGCCGGGGCGTGATGGTGGATGGCCGCTAGGGTGTGGTTTCAGCTAGAAGCGATGCTCGCTTAACGCCCCACTTTGGGCAGGCCATGGTCCGGCATCACCCCGGCGGCCAGGCCAGGCCAGGAGGTTGCCTCGATCACTCCACCACCACCTCTCGGCTCCCTTCGTAAGGCTGTGTCCAGACATTGTGCCGCTCTACCGCTCTACACTGGCGAGACCCCCGATTGCCAAGCCTGGCACTGTCGCAGCTGACGCCCCCCTCTGTTTCGTTTGCCGTGCCGGTTGTTTCTTCGGCCGTGCCGTCTGTTTGGCGCTTATCTCGCGAGACGCAACGTCGCCATGCTTCCTGCCGAAAGGTAAGGAGCGCGGATCCGTCGGTTCCTACCGCCTTCCTCCAACGGGCAGGGCATATTTCCGAGACTGGTCCAGCGGTGCTGTGAGTGGTGGATTCGGCGCGAAAGGGGGACGGCAGACCGGCAGACGGCGCCGTGTATTGGTGGAAACACGCTAGAAGGATGCCCCACCCACGTCAAACATATCAAAAGCATGGAGTCGCTATTGCCAAGGGCTGCCAAGACGGCTGGGTGGGCCAGAACGGCGCTTCTCCCGTGGTCGGCTGCGCGATCGGCAGCCCTGCGCTGCTCTGGGACAAGGGCTTGTGGCTGACGCCCGGAGATGATGTGCCCGTTCCCGGGGAGCTCTCGTCCAAGCTTCACTACCGAAGCTTGACTGCTACAACAACCCACGAGCCATGTTCCGCACCACAATACGGCCGGGTGCCTTGTCTTCACAGCGCTATATAAGATCTCGACGCCTTGCACATCAACTACCATTCCAGTCCATCAATCCCTTCCATTCTTTTGCATTGCAACCCACTTTCGTTCATCACTTGCCAACATGAAGTTCACTCTTTTCGCCACGGCCGTCGCCATGGCCCACCAAGCCGCTGCTGTCGGCGTCGTCGGTGCCGCCGAGGGTTTCGCCAAGGGCGTCACCGGTGGTGGCTCCGCGACCCCCGTCTACCCCTCGACCGTCGCCGAGCTGACCAGCTACCTGACCGACTCGTCCGCC
The DNA here is from genome assembly GCA_023087385.1 of Diplodia sapinea. Classification (NCBI taxonomy): domain Eukaryota; kingdom Fungi; phylum Ascomycota; class Dothideomycetes; order Botryosphaeriales; family Botryosphaeriaceae; genus Diplodia; species Diplodia sapinea. Next base: position 12,730 of record JAJMYO010000360.1, on the reverse strand, counting down.
CGCGTCATTATCCTCAACAAGGAGTTCAACTACATCGGCTCCGAGGGCACCACCACCGAGACCGGCTGCCGCCCCGCCTCCAACACGTGCCCCGGCAACGGTGGCCAGGACGCCATCGACCACGCCAGCTGGTGCGACAACGGCAACGCCGGTACCGGCTCCACCTCCATCTCCGTCACCTACGACAATGCTGGTATTGAGGGCATCAAGGTCGGCGACAACAAGTCCATCATTGGTGTTGGCTCCAAGGGTGTCATCCGCGGCAAGGGTCTGCGCATGGCCGGCGTCAAGAACGTCATCATCCAGAACATCCACATCACCGACCTCAACCCCCAGTACATCTGGGGTGGTGATGCCATCACCCTTGATGGCACTGACATGATTTGGGTAAGTTTATAATTCCTGGTGGTTGTTGGGGGGTGAAGTGATGGGGACCATTTCGGGAAATTCGGCCACCGGGGGGGCATGTCGGGCAACATCATGGGTTCTCAGTGTTTCTGATTGCTTCCTGCTGTTCCCCATGCTTTCCTGAGGGTTTTTGAGTTCCTCGGTTGCTGGAATAGCGATTTCCCGTGCTGGATGGTCCCAGAATCTTCACTGAAGCTTCCCAAAGCTCTACCTCTTCACTTCCACTTCCTGAACGCTTTATAACCCTTCTAAACACCGTAACTAACGCCAAAAAAAGGTAGACCATGTCAAAGTGAGCAGCATCGGCCGTCAGTTCGTCGTCCTCGGCAACGGGGCGAACTCTAGGGTTACTATAAGCGCGTCGGAGTTCGACGGTCACACTGGTAAGCTTCAGTGTAAATATATATGTGATCTGACAGCAAACTGACGAGTTTCAAGACTACTCCGCCACCTGCGACGCGCACCACTACTGGGCGCTGTACTTCACCGGCGCGTCCGACATGGTCACCTTCAAGGGCAACTACATCCACCACACCTCCGGCCGTTCTCCCAAGGTCGGTGGCAGCACCCTCCTCCACGCGGTCAACAACTACTGGTACGCCAACTCGGGCCACGCGTTCGACATGGGCTCCTCCAACTCCAACGCCGTCATCGAGGGCAACGTCTTCCAGAACGTCGTCACCCCTCTCCTCGAGAACAAGGGCAAGGTCTACGCTCCCACCTCGGTCCAGAGCAGCTGCTCCAGCTACCTCGGCCACTCTTGCCAGGCCAACGCCTTCGGCAGCTCCGGCACCCTCACCGGCACCGACAGCTCCGTCCTCTCCAGCTTCTCCGGCAAGAACGTTGCCACTGCTGGCTCCACTAGCAACGTCGCCGCCGCCAAGTACGGTGTTGGCATCGTTGCTTAGAGTGCTTACAGCACGCCTTCGACAGCAGCGACTCTTCCGCAGCTTGGTTGACCCAAGTGACTCTCATGTTTGGCACATGTCACTCTTTACAACAACATCCACCGCGACTCCTTGGCTTCCTGTGGAAGCCTACGGTGAGGAACGCGTACAAAACTTTTGAATTTTCTTGTATATAAACCTTCTTTGATAGAATGTTGGGCTTGATGCTCTTTCCGTAAATATTTGGATGCATGTTTACGAACCACACCTCTCCGTCTTTTGAATCATAACATTGCACACTAGTTAGATGAGTAGTTGAAGACATTGTCGGGACGCGCTTGCTCGACTTCTAAATCAGCATCTACATCCGGATCTCTTCTTCAACTACCCACGTACTAAAATACCCACGTGCCAGTAGTGCATTTGCCAACTCTCGCGCCCAGACGCTTGCTCCGATTCTCCACGTGTAACCATGCGTTTCCTCAACACCTACACGATGGTCGATTTCCCTTGCCAACCCACCATTATATTTATGTAGGTAGTTGAATACAAGATCCGGACGAAGATGCCACTTTTAAAAATGCACGAATGCGTCCAGACCCTGGATTCAACTACCCATAAATACAATGCACTATTCGTGTAAGATATCTATTTTTTTTTTTTTTTTCATCCGCTACGCCTACATCCAACCATTTACAGCAACTATCAACCCCCAAAATCGAAAGGGCATTCCCCACGCGCCAGCGAAAACCCCGCCTGCCATCGATTTAAGCATCACAACAAACATACCATCCCCCTGCAGCGCACCGCCGGGCGCGGATTGGCTGGGTTTCTGTTCTTCTGTTGTACGCGTAAGCCACTAAGCGGGCGGGGGTGGGGTGCGCGCAGAAAACCGACAGGGGCATGTATCGGAGACACACATAACCCACACGTCCGGACATAAAGGTGCGGGACGGGACGGGACGGGACGCGACGCGCGGACCTTGTTTCCTTGCTTATTCTCTTACGCCTTGTTACATATATGTAGGGGGGGGGGGGGGGGGGGCTGAACGGGTGATGGTGATCATTCTGCGGAGCTTGTGATTACTTCGTCGGTCGTTGGAAGGCTGTTGGTTGATTGGTTGAATGGGATGGGAAATGTGTGGACGTCGGGGGGGTGGTTTTTTTTTTTTTTTTTTTTTGGTGGTGGGGGGATGTTTGACCCCGATGCGTATATGGTCGGCCACATGTTCTTGTCCGATGAAATATTGTCAGCTGCATCATGTTGAGCAATACTGCTTTTGTCGTACAACAACTAAAGCGGAGACACGGCAATAACCACTCGATAAGCCGTTCAGATGGAGACCCTGTTGTCACCAAGTTCAGGCGCTCAGTAATAACCCTTGCAGGGATCGGTTGTGATAAACTGACAGCCTCGCACGGCCGCCAACAGGTTACTCTGGGGTATGAGTCCTTCTAGACTATTTTGTTCAAACCGCAAATCTCTACAATGACCCGGGCGCGTTGCGAATGGGTTCGTCATCCTGATTCCACACCGTCCTCCTGCAAACGACGGAAAAATGGTAACGGAACGTGGTTTCTCTGCTTAGGTATCGGGTTAACTTGCCCTAATTGTTGTTGAAGCTTTGCCGAATGCTTTGTCGACCTCCTTCTGTCCGAGCTGGGATAAACCGTAGACTTTGATAGAAATCCTACCCAAGCAATCTTATCGCCACAACAGCACTATTACGACAGAACAAGCCGAGGCCCCTTGCCACGTCGGCACATCACCACACGCGGCGGAGCGCGCAACTTCACCACCTACCAAAACGGGCGAGTTCACTCTTGTACAAAGCGCTAAGCTATGGCGACGAATGAACATTGTATGGCACGAAGATGTTCCTCTTTTTATCCTCCCGCCCCTCCGTCCTCCGCTCCCGCCCTGCCACCTTCCAGTTACCTGGGACAGCCGCCCCCCGCTGTCTGCCGCCGCTGTTGTCAGGAGCGATCGACAGGGGGGGTATTTCACTGCTTCTTCCGCTCAGTGATACGACACCTACACACGACCTCCTCACCATCGGACCCGCACCATCACCGCCTCGTCTGCTTCTGCGCCGCGCCTGCTGCGCCCCGCTTTGCCGCCGCCGCGCCGCTACCGCCGCCGACGACGACGACGACGATGGTGGTGGTGAGGAGGAGGAGGAGGAGGAGGAGGAGGAGGAAGAGAAGAAGAAGAAAAGCGCCAAGCTATAGTAACGAATAAACATTATATATTACGGAGATGTTTATCTTTTTATAGTGCGTTATATGTTTGGCAAGCCGTTGCGAAACATGCTTTTTGCCGCCTGGCCCGAGTCCCCCTTTAGAAAAGGCTTATCAACAGGTTCTCTAATATTCCGAATTGAAGCTTCGTTCTTTTCCCGTGCGTTAGAACCATGTTAGTGCAATGATAAACAAATTCTTTAGGTGGGTAGTTGAATATAAGATCCGGACGTAAATGTAAGTTTTAAATTCGTGCATTGACGTCTAGATCTTGTATTCAACTACCCATCCCATGTAGAATTGTTCTATAAGGTAGATCCGGGTAGGGAATTTCTTTTGTCACCCACCGTGGTGTCGTACTTTTCAATCGCCATACGGTAGCCGAAGTAATTGTCGGACACAATTGTCACAGTTCCACGTTTTACGTCTGTACAATCACTTCAACTGCCCCCTCCCAAATGTGGGTGTTTCCAATTCGTTCCATTCCCATTATTCTACAAACTTCCCAATCATTCTACCAGAGAATAGTTTTGCCGAAGAATGAATGAATAAATGAATGAATGACCTCCCATTGCACAAAGAAAACCGCCCCCGGAAAAGCCCATTTGTCTGAGTCGAACGACACGAGCTATGAACACCTGATAATTCCGTCCGTCCAGAAGAAGAAGCAAGCACCCGACGACGAACACGCCCAGTGGAGGCAGCGGGCGGCGCTATGCTCATGCTGGTTGGTCTGGTTGGTTCTTCCCTGCCTGCTCGCTCACTGATCAACCGGGAACTGCTGAGGCTGGTAGGCGTACAAGTCCCACATGCCAATGGCCCACTGGCCCATCAAGAGGCGCAACCTGGCGTCATCCGCGCCGTCGCCGTTGACGCGGGCGATCGGGAACATCTTGCGACCATAGATCTGCTGCGTCTGCGTCTGCGTCTGCGTCTCCGTACCACCGCCATCCCCGCCGTTCTTCGCGCCAACAGCAGCAGCAACAGCAGCATCCCTACCACGCCTCCTGACAACCCGATGCAGCCTGCGCCGGCGACGAAAGTCCACGGTCACACCAGCATACACCTTCCGCCACGCATGCACGCCATCGCGGTCGTAAAAGTCGTGGAAAGCGAGGTACACGCATCCGACATGCCCGGCGGCGCTGCTGCCGGCGTTCCGGACGGCGGCGAGGCCGGCGTGGCCGTCCCTGAGCACGTCGAAGACGGGGCGCTGGCGCTTGAGCGCGGCGACGATGCGCGCGGCGGCGGTGCGGCGCAGGGCGTCGGTGGCGAGCGTCGCGTCGAGCCACGGCGCCCACTGCTGCTTGAAGCTCGGCGTCGTCGCCCACACTTCGAGGAGGCCGTGGATCGTCTTCGACAGCCACGTCGTGCCGAGCAGGTTGGTCATGTCGAGCGCCATGACTTCTGGGCGGAGGATCAGGCGGAGGGCGTCGGATGCGGAGAGGGGGGCTTGTTGGGGGGATGGGGATGATGACGATGATGATGATGCCATGGTCGTTGGACGGGAGAGCGTGGTGGTTGTGGTGGCCTTTGTGTTTTGGTGTTGTTGAGGGACTCTCGGGCCTGGCGCCGTGGTTAGCAAAGAGAGGCGCAGTATGTCGATGTGTAGGAACATGGTCGCGGCGGGAAGATCTGAGGTGATGGATGTTTCCTGGCCCGGGCTTTTGTCGAAACGCATGGTGGGCTGGCGTGTCTCCAGCGTAGTAAGTGCTAAATGATCGTGGGTGACGGGTCGGGTGTACATACCTGTGAGTTCCAGCAATGGAAGGTGAGCCTGGGCTGGCCAGGCCAAGCTCGAGTTGTTCTTGAGCAGTGTGAGGAAGGTGGAAGAATAACGGTGTCGGTCCGGAGCAGAGTCGAAATTTAAGCTGGCTCTTGGCAGTTGTCGCATCGGCGGCACATGGCGGTTTGGTTGCCAGGTCAAGCACGTGAGTCGAATGGTCAAACCCTGCATGTGCCCGTACGATTGCTGGATCTGGAAAGTGCCAGGTCCACGAGGATGGTGCCAAGAGAAAGCCCAGCCACCACCCCCAATCTTCAGCTTGAGGCGCAGCCCCAACGCCACACCCTGCGCTTACTGTATCAGTAGCAAAACCACCTGCGCTGGCTGGTCTATGCTGAACCCTTGGCCTGAAAATAGGGTCAATTCAACCAAGGCTGAGCGTACCAAACCTTCACTCACTGCTTTAAAAGATGCAGACTTCTTTCCCTCCATACAAAGCAGCAGCTCGATAGCAATCCCGTGTACTTTCCACCATCCTTCAACCCGATCTCCCTCACCACGAATAGAATAGATACGAGCAAGACAAAGGATCCGAAAATGGACACCACCAAACCCTCATCATCAACTTTCCAACTCCCCGGAGCCATCAGATGGCATGTACCCCTCTACTGTCGCCCTTTTACCATATATATTCAACGGGCGAAAAAGAAAGATTACTGATGCTAGCATACATAGGATCCTCCGACTAGCCAGCACCTCTCCTTCGGCTTCCGTACTGGCTGCCGCGCCCGGACTCATGCACCCGGACGAGGTTCCGACGACGCCGACTTCTGATGGCATGGATGTTTGCGGCTACGGGCCATGGGACGTGTACAGATGATTCACCCTATCTTAGCGACGGCGCTGAGGAGGCTTGTTCAATACTGAACGAGGGCGTTTCATATGGCGTCATATCCATGTGGCTGTATGTTTTCGGAGATGATGAGGACTTTCGCTTTTGGCGGACGAACGAGAAAGGTTTCAAATGGTAGACGACGCGTTATCCGAGCGTTTTTGTTTGGACGTCGTCCATAAATTCTATCCAATGCCTGGCTGGCTCTTTTGCCCCCCCCGCTATATCCTTCGTCTTTTTTCGGTTTACCCCACGCTGCTAAACTTGCACAAAGAATATGGGCTGCCAATCGTGAAAGAATCCCAACATAAAACACATGAATACATCAACTCCTCCAGAAGGCTGAGGTAAGAAAATAAAAGAAAAAAAATTGCTTAGTTACCCTCAATCATCTTCCTGATGTTGGAGATCTGGTCCAGAACCGCGGACCTGCTAGTACCACCCTTGGTGGCACGCATCTCAACACTCTTCTCATAGTCAAACGACTCAACAATGTCACGCTCAAAGCGGGCGTCGACGGCCTGAAGCTGCTCAAAGGAGAGCTGGTCCATTGGGGTGCCCTCCTTCTCGGCGAGGGCGACAACACGGCCGGAGATGTGGTGGGTCTCGCGGAAGGGAACGCCCTTGCGGACGAGGTAGTCGGCAAGATCGGTGGCCAGCATGTCGGGGGTCAAGGCGGCGCGCATCTTCTCGGGCACGATGTCGAGGGTGGAGATGACACCAGTAGCGATCTGGATGCTGTCGGCGACGGTCTTGACGTGGTCGAGCAGCGGCTCGACGCTCTCCTGGAGGTCCTTGTTGTAGGTCGAGGGGATGCCCTTGATGGTCATCATGAGGCCGGCCATCTGGCCAAAGGCGCGGCCCGACTTGCCGCGCAGGAGCTCGAGGCTGTCGGGGTTCTTCTTCTGCGGCATCAGCGAGCTGCCGGTGCTGTAGGCGTCGGCCAGCTTGACGAAGCCGAACTCGGCGCTGCTGTAGATGATCAGGTCCTCGGCCCAGCGGCTCATGTGCAGCATCAGAGTGCTGCCCCACTGCATGGCCTCGAGAGCAAAGTCCCGGTCGGCAACGCCGGCCATGCTGTTGTACAGGACCTCGTCGAAACCGAGCTCCTTGGCCAGAGCCTCGCGGTCGATTCCAAAGGGGTTTCCGGCCAGGGCGCCGCAGCCAAGCGGGCAGCGGTTGACGCGGCGGATGGTTTCACGCAGGCGCTGGAGGTCGGTAGCGAAAGCGAGGCCGTAGCTCAGCATCCAGTGGCTCCAGCGGATGGGCTGGGCACGCTGCAGGTGGGTGTAGCCAGGCATGACGGGGTCCAGCTCCTTCTCGGCGCGGGCAGAGACGACATTGAGAAAGTCAATGAGGTAGCCCTCGATCTCGCGCAGCTTGTCACGCAGCCACATGCGGATGTCGGTAGCGACCTGGTCGTTGCGGCTGCGGCCGGTGTGGAGCTTGCCGGCAATGTTGGTGCCGATGATCTCGCCCAGGCGGCGCTCGTTGGCAGTGTGGATGTCCTCGTCGACGCCGGGCTTGATGTCAAAGGAGCCGCTCTCCCACTCCTGCTTGACCTGCTGGAAACCCTTCTCAATGGCCTGGAACTCGTCTTCGGTCAAGATGCCCAGTTTGGTGTTCTGGCGGGCGTAGGCGATGGAGCCGGCAATGTCCTGGGCGTAGAAGTTGCGGTCGTAGTAGATGGACTCGTTGTAGGCGACCATCAGCGGGTCAAGGCCGCCTGTTTGGGATCATCAGGACGTGAACGGAAGCCTTATTGCCAATGGCGGGTTACCTGTGAAGCGACCGCCCCAGAGCATCGTCTTGCTGGGCTTGTTGTCGGTCATGGCGGGCAGATGGATTGGAAGGTGCAATTGGAAAGAGCCCGAGGAGGTTCAAGGCGGCAGCTGGGGAAAAAGCAGCGCGCTGTGAGTCAATGCGGTTGTTGGCGGGGCGTGGGTTGGGTTGCGCACAGGCTCTGTGCGAATCACCGACTTCGCAGTGAAATTGTCTTATCGATAAGACCCTCCGCTTTTAAGCCGAGCGCCCCGAGCTCAAGCTTCCCTGGTGACGCACGTCTCCTCGACCCTTGGTCTCCCCCTTCCGATCGCATCTCTAGCGCCCGAGCCTCGCAAGCACCATGGCCGCCCTGCAGAATCACTGGCACCACCGCCGTGTGGCTGATGCTCAGGCAAAGGCCTGCTGGATCTGCTTCAAGCCCTCGTCCAGCGTGCTGATCACCCCGGATAACAAGGTCAGCACGCCGCCAATCCACTTCCCGCCCGGCAGACGCTGAAGCTTGCAAGGACTTCTTCTACATATGCCCCGGCCACTTGAAGGATCGTGGTTTCTGCGAACCCGATGCCGATGAGGCCGCTGCCTTGGCCGAGAAGAAGAAGAAGGACGAGATGGACCTTGAGATTAAGAAGATCAAGGAGTACGAGGAGAAGCAGCGTCGGAAGAAGGAGCGCCGCAAAGAAAAGGAAGCAGACAAGGGCAGGGACAAGGAAAAGGACAAGGAGGACAAGAAAGACGAGGACAGCGAGGACAAAAAGGACGAGAAAGAGCGAGACGACAAGGTCAGCCTGTCCGGCCACTTTGCAGCCTGCGTGACGGCTAACCTTCACCAGATCCAAGCCGTTTCCAACCCCGATCAGACCAAAGCTGGTGACGGCCCGCGCATCTTTACCCTCCACAAGTACGTACATGCTCCGTCATAACCGAACCACCAATCCACCGGAAAGGACGACGACGCGCATCTTTACCGCGCTGGAACATCCGTCCGTCGCATTCTTGGCTGCCCGTCCGGGTCCCTCTTCCGCTCGGTTTCGCATGCGAAGTGTCCTCTTCACCACCCTCGAGTCATGGCAAACATGCACCTCACTGCCCCATGTGTCTCTTCTTGTTCGTCAGTGGTGGAGCAGTCGTTTCGATAAAGCTGTTGTCAGCACAGAGGGTGACTAACGACACCTTACAGGAACTTCTACCAAATGCGCATCAGGCGGATTCGCGACGCAGAGGCTGCCCGGAGAAACAAAGACCGGCTTGCAAACCCGTCGACGTTCCCGTCGGTCCCCAAGGGCGATCTGTGAGGGCAGCGCAGATCTCAGCTAGCCGCACCGCGTCCATGTCGCAGCATCGCCCAGCTCCATCATGATCCCCGGCTGACTCGTCGCAAACATCCAAATCCATTGCGGGCTGGGCGCTAGCGGATTTTGGGCGCACATCCTGCCCGATGCCGCTAAGCCCTAGGACGTTCTAGTGAGGTGTAAGATGCAGTCAGCACTTGGCGAGTGACACGAGGCGCGCTGCTGACGACAGGGTGCACAACACCTCTGTGGCGCCTGCTCCGCCTGCCATCTCGCCAACTTGCCAGCCAGTGCACTGTCCCGCCCGAAGGATCGATGAAGGCCAGTGCCGCCGGAGACGATGCAACCGCAAGGATGAAGGATCCCACGGCCGTAGCGAATTCGACCTATGATCACCAATGCTCCACTTCTGCTTACTCACGACATGGAGATCTTCAGCCCTGTGCTAGCCCGCGGATCTGTTCCACGAATCCACGCTGGCCCAGGCCCGCAGATATTGCAAGCCTGGATCGCGCACTAGAAGGCATGAATCGCTCCCGTCCTTCCGAACTGTTACCACCCTTTGCCATTGCCGTCGTCATTGGCCTCTGCCAGTGAACACCAGTTTTGCTTTTCCCGCTCCCCAAGCATCCTACCACGCGCCTTGCACGCTTTCTGGTATAGACTAGCATCACACAGCTCTTGGCAGCCACCGAAGACTTCTTGATGATTCCTCGGCATGCACACCCCTCGTCTTCCTGTGCTTACCATGCTGGATGGCTCCACTTGTTGCTGTAACTCGACGATTTGGGACCGGTTCCGTGTCTCGTATTGATCTCTCGTGCATGGTGATTTCCCATGGACACGGTAGCAGGCCGGACCTTTTGGAATTACCTGCCGCATTGTACGCCCTTTGTACTCGCAAACAGGAGCATTTTTGAATCCCGCAGCCTCCTCCCCGCAGCGGACATCTTTTCCCGGCCGGCAGATGCTTTTCAACGAGGAGGAAGCTCACAATATAACTCCGATTGGTTCCCTGAGCGGTGGGATACCTCACCCTTTTTCCCCTTTTGTGTACCCTCTCGCGCATGCAGGCCGGCCGGGCGACATAACCGCGTAATCCCTGTCCCACACCTAAGGCGCACTACTTCCCTCTCCCCATACATCCCACGTCTCCACCATTTTCCTCCTCCTATCCGGATACACGGTAAAAGGGAAGAGCGCGCGCATACACACACACACACTGGAGCAGCGCGCATATGCACGCGTTGTACGTACCTCCACCACAACCTCTTAGGCAAACAACCACGCGTCTTCTCGGACGTAAATCTACTTTTGGCCCTCATGGAAAACAACAACAACCCATGCTCGTCATCATTTGGTTTTTTTTTTTTTTCACCACCCACCCGCCCCCCTCCCACTTTCAACTCTGTTACCCTTTTTTCCCTCCCTCTCTCTTCGACCACGGCTTTTGCGTGGATCTTGCGCACGCACCACAACACTTATCGCCTTTTTTTTTTTTTAATCCTTGTTTGCATCTCCTTCTGCTCCTTACGCAACATGTGGAAACACAGCATTATTTGCGTGAAATGACGGGAAGGGGGCGGTTTCCCTTAGTTGCAGTGGTAGCAGCAGCAGAAATGCCATGTATGTATGTACGACGTCATGGTGCGAGAACGGGGGCGACAGGGAGGGAGGGAGGGAGGGGTGCCGTGGTGGGGGGCATGGGGGCGTGTGACATGGCAGTAGTAGTCAGTGATGGTGTGCGTGTGCGTGATTTGCTGCGTCCGCACTACTTGCTGCTGCTGTATTATGCGTCGTTGGCTTGCAGCCGGGGCATTTGTCAGGGCTGCCCGCGCCTGTCCGAGGCGGAGAAGAAGATGGGGTGGTGATGATGATGATGATGATGGGCGTGACAACCGTGTTTTCTTCGTTCGTGTCTTGGGTGTTGTTCGTTGTTGGTAGTTGTCATTTCTAACCTCTCTTGCTGGTTGCTTTTTTGGTGAGTCTGCTTTGTACTACGTTCCTGTTTTGGAAGGAGGACGCATCTCTCTTCAAACGATTGGCTGGAGGTCGGGGTTTTGGTACCTTTTTTTTTTTTTTTTTCCTGTTCCGGTGGTCGGACTAGTCTCTTGAAAACAGGCACACTGTTATACTCCAAGAGGCGTTCCTTTCGTGTTATATACGTTCAACCTTCTACAAAGTGTATATAGAGGCCGAGCGAGAAAATTTTGAACGTGTTTCTGATTCCACTCTGCGTCCGCATCTAGAAGGGGTGGAGTAGGGAAGGGCCCTTCGATTGGAAGGAAGAGATATAAAAGATATGCGGAGGCCGTTATTGTTCGGGAGGCAGGCCACATACAGAGATGGAATTTAGTCTGATTCGGAACGATCTCTTTCTCCCTTCTTCGTGCTTTCGGAGTCGAACGCTTTCGATTTCATAGCACCATGAAGTGAGTGTAAAGGAGAGAGAAAAGGGAACCACTACCGTCAAAACGGGAAGGTCCGACTTGTTTCTTTGCGAACGCACCAAAGCCTTACCGGAATATCACACAGACAGCGACGAGGAACGTTCTCGATTTGGGAAATATGGATTTTCGTAAACAAGTCTGAGAAGTCTAATTTGGAAGATCCGCTATGCCAGCGGCAATAAAAAGCCTGTTCCTGTTCGTTCCAATTCGTAGGCAGGCAAACGGGTCATGTTTCCAGCACACACACACACACACACACTCTCTCTCTCTCTCTCTCTCATGACTGAAGCAAATAAGCAGAAGCGAAGGACAACATGGACGTTGCGTCTTCTTCCTCTGGAAGAAAGCAAAACCCAACCACTCATGCGCAAACCAACAACCCTCCATCCGCCGGACGAACGTCCACGCCCACGCCCACGCCCCAACTGCACTAATGCGCCATGCATGTCACCATGCTCATTATCCATAGGGCTCGTCAGATCGGAAACAAAGTGGTGCAAAAAATATCCCTCCACAGATCGTAGCGGGCGTAGTAGCAGCAGCATCAGCAGCATATCAGGAAGGAGTTAGGCTGGGGGGGGGGAGAAGCCGGATGAAGGAGAACATACGTACGTGCGTACGTACGTACGTATATACGTCCAGAAGGAAGGAAGGAAGGACGGGACGGACGGGCGGGCGGACGGGCGGACGGGTTCAGAGCTGACGGCGCCCGAGGAAATGAAAATAAAACAAAATTGTAATTACTGATTGGCCGAGAGAAAGCGAGGAGAGAAAAAAAAAAGGGGGGGGGGGGGGGGGATATCGGAGATAAGGAAAAGTATTATTGGCTGGTGTAGGGGTTTGGAGGCCACCCACCCCTACCACCCATCCGCCGAGAATGGTTACGTACATATACATACATACATACATACATACATACTTCATGCATCATCATCATCATCATCGTCCGTCATCCCGCGGCCCGGTTAGCTGGAACCGGCCCCGGCCCGCCCGGGGGGGGGGGGGGGGGGGGGGGGGGGGGGGGGGGGGGGGGGGGGGGGGGGGGGGGGGGG
>JAJMYO010000359.1:0-20725 GCA_023087385.1 Diplodia sapinea | reverse complement strand
CCCCCCTCAAGCATCCATCCGTGGTTCACACGCCATCCAGTCAAAAGAACAAATCCTATTTCAAAACGCCCATATCCCCATCCTCAATTTCCACCAGCAAAGTTCAGGCTTCACGCACGCACGCCCAAACTGCCTCAATAACGAACCACAACACACCAACACACCAACAAACCAACATGTCCACAACCAACGTGTCCACAACCACCGCCACCACTACTGCCACAAGCACAAGCACAAGCACCAACCCATCCTGGTGGCGCCCCAGCGAAACCCCCGACGCCATCCTTGCCGGCTGCATCGTCGGCATCGTCATCCTCATCCTCGCCCTCGTCCTGCTCATCGTCGCGCTGCGGGACAAATGCGTGCTGCCACGCTTCCGCTCGTGGCGAGCGCGGCGCCGGGCAGGAGGGGCTTTGGAAGAAGGAAGGGCGGGAGGGGTTCGGAGGAGCGATGATAGAGCGTGAGTGAATGAATGATGTCTGAATGTTTGTTGCGGGGGGTGTGAGGCTGATGGTGGCCCGTGGGGCGTAGGTTTGAGGTTGCTGGGTTGCTGGCGGCGGCGGCGGGGGGGGCGGGGGAGGTGGGGAGGTTCGGCGCGGTAGGTGGGTTGTGAAGGGGAGGAGGTGTTTGTGGAGTGTTTGCGCAGCTTGGTGGGTTGGTTTGTTGTGGTGTGCGGGAGGGGCGTTGAAGTGATGGAAGAGGGTTGGTGTTGGAGTTTGGAAGAATGGAATCGAAGTCGGCAAATGCCAAAGATGTGGGGAGCTTATGGTTGCTGAAATTATCTAAAGCTTTTTTTTTTTTTTTTTTTTTTTTGAGTTGTTGAGGTGAGTGAAAGCTTGAAGGCATACCAGGCGGGAAAAAGATTGGTACATATCTTCGTTCAGACATCTTCCTCAACTGCCCACGTTGAGGGGCTTACACCCTCATAAGAAATCTTTTGCAACCCAGTGACGTAACCGCACTTCTTTCGCCGGCTGCCCGACCCGACCGCACCTGCTTACCTAAGCCAGTCACAATCCGCCAGGGCCTACTTCTGCATCTTTCCTCCAACTCAAACCCTGACCCCAAAAACTTTGCAACCATCGTCTGGGGCCCACCCACGGAAACATCAACCATGCCTTCCATCGACCCTGGGTCAACGCTAAGGCTCAGCATGAACGAGTACTTCGACAATGGACTCTACAGCGACCTGCGCATCAAGGACGGCAACGGTCATGAGTACGCCGTCCACCGCGTCGTCGTCTGCGGACAAAGCTCCGTCCTCGCCAATGCAGTCAAGCCAGATCACGGTTTCAAGGTAAGCGACGAGGCCCGCCGCTTGTAACTTGGAAACGATGATGCCACTCACCTCGCCTTCCCATGTAGGAATCCCAGACCGGCGTCATCAACCTTGAGGATGACGACCCCGATGCCGTGAAGGCCATGCTGCAGTTTATGTATCGCGGTTGTTACATTCTTACCGAGAACGACGACGCCATGACGCGGATTGCACGTGCCTATGCGCTCGGCGAGATGTACTGCATTCCGGAACTTAAGGAGACTGCTGCCGCCGACTTTCAGAAGCTCTGCTCTACCGATTGGGAGAGGGTCGATTTCACCAATGCCGTCCGAGTCATCTACGATTCGGTTCCGGACACCGATAAAGGCTCTATCCGAGAGATCGTTGCTAAAGTCGTCGCCAAGAACTACAACGCTCTGCTCGCCAAACCTGAGTTTGAAGATGTCCTGAAAGACTTTGGCGCACTAGGAAAAGATGTCTTACGCTCACTAGCTAGCAACATTGCCAGGGTAGCTGCGGTTACCACCGCCCAGGTCACACTGTCCATTTGACCATCGACCACGACCGGCATGATAGGCAAACGGGCTGCCCGGTATGCGGGTCGTACTATTCTCACTCCCAGTGGGCAGTCTGGGAGGTCAAGTAAGCTTTGGTGGTCCATCTCGTCAAGTACACGGCAAACGTGTTCGTTGTACATTTAAGCCAACCTTCAAAGCAATTCCTACTTTAGCATGAGAGTCTTACACGACAGTCGTCCAAGGTAGACCAGCCAATCTGGCACAATGGAATCGACACTACTTATCCCATTTCAACACCACCTGCAACTGTCACTATTCAAATCTCAGTTCTGTCCTCACTGTCGTCATGCCAACTGTGTTCGACACATTTCGTTTTCAGCCAGAGCGTAGGAAATGCCATCTTCTTTCATCCACGTACTCACCCACGCATCCACAGCGAGTGACAGTAGAGATTGGCCCATTGAGCTTACTGGGGATGATACACAATTCCTACACGGACAGTGCAATTCAAGATCCGGACGTAAATGTAAGATTTAAAGGCACACATGTACATCCAATTCTTGTATTTCACTATTTATGTTAGGCAGATGCGGGCGGGCCAATCTCGTTTGTCACCCACTGCGCAGCCACCCCCAGATAGGTTTAGCGTGCTATGCTACACTTCATAAACTCTCCCAAGCACTTGGGACCCCGACACTCTTACCTCCACTTTCCGCGACAACCTTCACCACGAGCAACCCAGACAGGCCGCCAAAATGACCTCGGAAGACAAATATGCGCTGGCGCCTGACCTGGGAGGGTATGAAAGCCTTCTTCCTGCGCAATGCTCTGTGGTAGTACCGCGTGAGCTGACAGAAACACTTGCAGCCTCTTCAACAGCGAGCGCTACAGCGACCTCCGCATCAACGACAGCAACGGCCTCCGCTACAACGTTCACCGCGCCATCGTCTGTGGGCAGAGCCCAGTCCTCGCCAATGCCTGCAAGCCTGAGCATGGATTCAAGGTATGCACCGACTCCGCCAACCTCACCTTCCTCTAGCGACGCACCTCATGCTCACCTTTTCGATTGCGCTTACAGGAAGCCACCACCGGTGCCATCAATCTGCCGAACGACGAGCCCGAGGCAGTCAAAGCCATGCTCGTGTTTCTGTACACCGGCTCGTACACGACGAAGGGCCACAAGCACCCCTTGTTGCTCAGCGCCCAGGCCTACGCCATGGGAGAGGTCTACCAGATCCCCAAGCTGAAGCAGTTCTCGCGCCACGAGTTCTCGGCGCTCGCGTCCACGGGCTGGCAGAGCCCCGACTTCGCCGACGCCGTCGACGTCGTCTACGGATGCACGCCGCCCGGCGACCAGGACGGCATGCGCCGCGCCGCCGTCCACGTCGTCTGCGAGCACTTCCACGCCCTCGTCGACATGGCCGACTTCCACGACGTGCTGGAAACCCACGCCGACCTGGCCAAGGGCGTCCTCTACCACCTGGCCCGCCTGAACCCGGGTAGCTTGCTTCGCAAGAATTACCAGTGCTGGAGCAAGAAACTCGGCACGCACTTTGTTCAGCTTGATGTCGACCTTGGCGCCCGCTCGGGCACAGTCATTGCGTGTCCCCAATGCCAGACACCACGCACGCTCAATGATTGGCAAACGGTCTTGCTCTGAGCAGTGGAAATTGGTCCACCTTCACGAACAAGCTACCTTGGATAGGAGGGTGATGAGGCCGAAAGAAGAGCTACGTTGAGCAGAAGAGGGAGCAGTAGAAGCACTCAAAGTTACCCCATCCCAACTCTCTCCAAAGCTCGTCCAAGCGGTCTTTTCAGGTAGAAAATAACATGGCATAACCGGGTGCATCTGCGGAATCATCGTGACATCCACAGCCGGTGAAAGAAGATTCCACCTTTCTTACTTGGGTAGCTGAATCCACTATCTAGATAAACGTGCACGCATCTAGGACTCGCATTTACGTCCGGATACCGGGTCCAACTACCTAAATGAACATCTGTGTGAGATAGATGCGGGCAGGACAGCTTCTTCTGTCACCCACCGGCGGCGAGCCAGACCCTTACAGATCCTTCGACCGTACCGCAACACTCCCAATCATCTCCTTCACTCAAACCCAGAGAGGCCCCTCCAGTCTTTCATTAATATCACCCCACCTACTGATTGTCCCGTTCCCGCATTCCCTCATCCATAGTCTCAAACCACATATTGCAAGCAAGCAAGCAAGCACGCCCGCACCAAAAGACAAGAAAAACCCAAACCAAACCAAACCAAGCCAAACGCGAACCCACACACACAATCATGAAACTAAGCACACTAAAACAAAGGGGGGGGGGGGAAGGGGGGGTCTCGTCCTTCCTCCCATTGTCCCGTGGGTCTTATGGAAGAATACTGCATGACGCTCCGTCCGTTGGAGCAGAGAGCATCTTAAAGCAGATATTCCAAACGCTTCCGTACAGCTCATCAGAACGTACGTCCACGTCCCGAGAATCCGGATTCGAACTTCCTTAGGCAGGTAGAATTGCAACATCTCCGGCAAAGGCGAGAACGTCGTCGGGAAGGCCAAGTCCATCCACGACGACCCGTACATAAAAGCGTGAGAGAGAGAAATGAATAAAAGAAAGACACCCCCTCCCAACACATACCCACCCACCCCTCACGCACGCCCACCACCCCCTTCCATCTCCCCCACCACGCCCCCCCTCACCGGCGACCCCGCCCTCGGCGTCCCCGCCGGCGACCCGTTGCCCCGCGGCGTGCCGACCGGACTCGCCGCCGCCGAGGCCGGGCGCGACGACGGCGACGGCAGCGAGACGCTGCGGCTGGTGTCGACCCACGACGGCCTCTTGGACAGGATGGACGCGGGCGGGCGCGCGGCGCCGCGGTACGCCGTGTGCGAGGCGATCCTGAGCATGTGCGGGTTGCCGGCGATGTATTTGTTGTCGTCGTCGTCGTCGTCGTCGTCGTCGTCGTATTGGCTGTGATGGTTGTGGTTGTGGGCGGTGGGTTGTTGTTCTGTTGCGGGTGGGATTTTTGTGTGGGGGGAGGAGGAGGATGTGGTGGCGGCGGTTGGTCGCTCGATGTTTGGGGCGGAGGGCATGGTGGCTGGCGTTGGTTTTGGGCCTGGGTCTGGTTCTGGTTCTGGTTCTGGACGACGGGGTGGAAAGTGTAATGGTAAATTGGTGATATGGGTGTCTCGATGTATGACGTCAACGTCAGGGCGGTCTAGGGTGATAAGGTTGACTGGTGTGTGGGGTAGAAAAGAAAGAAAGATTCTGGAAGGGCAGACGATATCTGGCAGGGATGTGGTGGTGGACCTGCTTTGGTGAGATGCTTGGGAATGATGCAGGGACACAAGACGAGGTACAGACGGCAAGTTTGAAGAGAGGAATGGCGCAGGGTAATATACATCTAGTCTCCTCAAAGTCTCGGCCAAACATTCCGGCACTTCTTCGCACGGCCAAGCGCTAAAAGGTCAAGGTACAAGGTAAGAGTAGAGCTTGGTGATGCGCGGCCAAGAGCGTTGTTCCCGGTCGGCGTCATCAGCCGCAGGCAAGGCGGACATCACCTCATGCACAGCTTGTGCTCTCCTGATGCGAAGAGGGGAGCTTTCTTCCCACCCATTTGTCCGTAGTTAGCCACAAAACCAAAACCAAACTTCGCCCAATGCACCTCTAAAGCAAACTCTTCTGCCGCGGGTAACCCTCCACAATCATCGGGCGCGCGATGAAAATTTGTTGGCGCCGGGCTGGTCTGCGGCTGTCGCTGTCCCGACTCGGCCCGTATGCAGGCAGTTTCAGCCCTGCCCCATTAGGCAACCTCCCTTTCACCGATCGTGCGTCTTGGTCCGCTCCAGCACCACCTCACCTGACGTGACATTTTCCTTTCTGGTCTTGGCAACCTCGTCATCCAACAGCTCTTCGCCTTCGCTCTCTGCCTCGAGGTCTGCCTCGATTTCCTCCGTCTCGGTGACGTGGTTGTCGCGCCTTTGAGCTGACATTGATTCACCGCCACTCATTTGCCACTCCATAAGCTTGGCAAAAGCTCCGTCTGGGCGCGACGAAAGCTGCGCGTACGTGCCCTCTTCCGCAACACGGCCATCTGAGCTAAGGCAGATGATGCGGTCGGATCGCTTGATGGTAGACAGACGATGCGCGATGCTGATGGTGGTGTTGTTACCTCTGAGCAGAGCGCCAAGAGCTTGGTTGACGAGGGTTTCAGACTCGGCATCCAGCGCGCTGGTGGCTTCATCCAATATCAGAATGTCAGGCTGCTTGAGAAGGGCACGTGCGATGGCGATGCGCTGCTTTTGACCTCCCGAGAGCTGCGTGCCCCGTGCGCCAACGTGCGTCTCAAGGCCGTCGGGCTGTCCCAAAGTCAGTCATCCGACCCAAAATCGGGTAATACTGTTCACTTACGAAATCGCTGATGAATTGGCAATTGGCCTTTCTAGCAGCCGCAACGATCTCCGAGCGCGTCGCGTGAGGCTGGCCATACGAAATGTTCTCCGCAATGGTTCCAGAGAAGAGAACAGGTTCTTGTCCAACGTAGCCGATCTTACGGCGAAGTTGCTTGGCATTCATGTCGACGATATCATTGCCATGGATTGTGATCCTGCCGTTGGTGGGCGTGTAGAATCGAAGCAGAAGACTGGCGACAGTAGACTTGCCCGCACCGCTTGGAGCGACGATAGCGACGTTGGTGCCCTCCGGAATCTCGAAGTTGAGGTCCTTGAATATGGTAACAGCAGGCCTCGTAGGATAACTGAAAGAGACGTTCTCAAACCTGATCGGCCCGCGTGCCGACTTGACCGGCTGGCCAACAGTTGGGGGGATCGTGGGATCGCGGTCCTGCAGTTCGAAAAGTCGACTAGCAGCACCGACACCCTTCATCAGCTCCGAGTAGAAGCCAGACAGACCAAACATGCTGGACCCAGCGTATGCCGTATACATCAGGAAAGAGGAGAGCTCTCCAATGCTGATGCCGCCCGACTTGACCATACCGCCACCAACATAAAGCACTGCCAGGATCGTGATGTTTCCCATCAACCCGGTGCTTCCAAAGAATGTGGCTGCGACCAATGCTTCTCTCTTGCCGAGTTCGAATATCCTCTTGACCTGACGGTTGTAGCGTCCCACTTCCTGGATCTCACCAGCAAAGGCTTGGGAAGTACGGACGTTGCCAAGCCTTTCCTCGGCGATCTTGGTGAGGGTTCCGAGGTTCCTCTGAATCTTTCTGCTGATGTTGCGCATGTACCTGCCGAAGAGGAATGCAGCGACAGCGACAGGCGGGAACATGACACCGAGAACAGCAGTAAGCTTCAACGAAACCCATCCCATCATGCCAAGGCCGGCAGCTCCGCTTACAAGAGACCTAAGACCATCCGAGAGGTTCTGAGTGATGCTCTTGCCGACGATGATGCTGTCAGAGCCCAGGCGAGAAATAAGATCTCCCACACGGTTCGCGTCGAAGAATTCGGCGTTTTGGATGAAGATCTTGCGATAGAGTTGAGATCTCAGTCGCGCGACGATTCTCTCACCAACAATACGGAGGATTATGATACGTCCGTAGTTGGCGCCGGCTCCAAGCACAAGGACACCGGCAAGAGCCGTGTAGAAGGTCGTGATATCGAGGTCGAAAGGCAGAGCTTTGCTGTTCTCATTGGTAGCGATGTCGATAATCTTGCCGATCGAGAATGGAATGGACATGGAAACCGTGGATGAGACTAAGAGGAACACGAAGGCAAGGCCCAGCGACTTTGCTTCCGGCCTGGCGATTTTGACAAGCCTGACGATTTCTTTCCAGCCACCGGTCCTGCCCTTGCCGGAACCTTCTCTACTCAACTTTGCGCTGAGATTGACCTGAGCCGCTTGCGAAGCCTTCTTGGACTTGGTGAAGTCTCCATCTTCCTCGTCCGCGTCTTCCTTGTCCACGACGCCCTTGCTCTTCATCTCATTCTGGTATGACTGGCGGGGCTCGGCGAGGACTCTGGAGGTAGCGAAGACTCGAACAGGCGTTGGAAAGCCATTTGCGGGGTTGTAGACTGGCTTGACTAGGACGGCAGCTCGTTGACAGGCCGGTGACGTCGTCGGAACGAGGGATGAGTGGCGGATGAAGGGAGAGGGCGTGGTCGAGAGAGTCCGGCGGGCGGCAAACTGCGGAGCGGTCCATTGTGCAATTGGCAGGTCGACGAAGGGTCTGAAGGACCTCACGGGAGCAGCTGAAGCGCCGAAGGCTCCGGAGACGGCGAGGCGCGATACGCGCATTGTTCGGCGCATTTCGCGGCGGAGATGGAATTTGGGAGACACCTTACCAGCGGCAAGGACGGATGGTGTGGAAATCGGAAACGGAGCCAGAGGTAGCGACGCGCGTGAACATGATGGTACGTGTACAGGAGATGGGAGAGAGCGCGTCGCAGGCCGAGAATTGCGGCAGCCGCAATGTTGGATGGGGTGCGAAGTGATGACAGCACCAGCCGCGCGAAGATGTCTGGCCGGCGTCGGGAAGGCCCCTGCCCGCTGCCGACGCGCAGCAAGCGTCGTGGGGTCTACAGAATCGCGCAGAAGCTCAGAGCCGCCCCGCGCCTGCTGCACAGCACCTTCTGTCTCTCGAGTACTGCCCTCTGGCCGCTTTCGCCCAGTGCACATCCGCCGACACACACGCCTTGGTCCTGCGCCAGCGCCAGACAGCACCGACCGAGACTTCTTTGCCGGTATTTCGTCATAGCCAAGCACCCCGCCATCAGCCTTCTCTACCACGGCCCAACATGCCTATTGACTACAGCAAATGGGTAAGTGCAGCATCGCCCGGGAAGCTGCAGCCTCGCTGTATGCGACTGCACACATGGAGTTCCCAAATGGATGCTTTCACTGTGCATGTGAAAGTGGTCTCAAAAGTACGACCATGTCTAACAAAACGCTCTAGGACGCGCTGGAACTCAGCGACGACTCGGATGTCGAAGTCCACCCCAATGTCGATAAGCGCTCCTTCATCCGCGCAAAGCAGGAGCAGATCCATATGGAGCGCGCCCAGCGCCGCCACCAGATCACCACCCTGAAGTACGAGCGTATCATCAACGATGGGCTGATGGAGCGTATCGACACCCTCCTCACTGCCCTGAAGTCCCACAGAGACACGGCGTCTCCCGAGAATGCCGACCAGCTTGTCTTCCAGTCCTTGATGGAGTCTGCCGTCGATCCGTCGCAAGATCAGCCCCCGCCCCCTCCCGAGGGTGTGCACACACAGATCCAGCACAAGCCGACATGGTCACAAATGCTGGCCGCCCTGATTGATGAGGTCAAGAAGGAGGTTGATGAGAAGAAGCCTGAGAGCCGCTTCGAGGGCTTCATCACTCAAGTGCAGGCACACAGGGACAGGGTAGCTGGCCTGCAGCAGCAGCTCCTGGCCAAGCTTGCCGAGCTGGAGAAAGAGGACAAGAAGCACATCACCAGTGACGACCTCCACACGGGCTTCGACTACTCGAACGTAAAGAAGAGCGAAGATGCCCCATCCTCGTCAAAGCCTGCGCAACAGGGCGAATCGGTTGAGCTCCTCAACCCCGGCCGGCCCGACGTTTCTCGCGCCGACACTGGTCAATCTTCGGGTGCTGACGGGGATGTGGAGGACGACGACCCTGATAATGTTCAGGCCAGCCCTGATGCGAAGGCGTTCGCCAAGATCAAGATGGACGATTACCGGGCTAGCCTGCAATTCATTTCGGCGCACCCCAACATCCTTAGAGAAAAGGACACGGACGGCCTGCTGGTTGAGGCCTTTGATTCGGAGATGGCGGGCAAGCATGCGTATGCGCACCAGTGCGTACATGCAGCTCTGCTTATCCAGTACTGCCGCCAGCTTGGAAAAGATGGCGTGCAGCTCTTCTTCAAGCGGTAGGTTTCGTGGATTGCTTCCACCACGCAACATGTGCTAACAAGATTGCAGCATCACCACCAAAGACCACCAAGCACGGAAGCTCTTCAGGGATGACGTCGACAACACTTACCGGCGTATCCACACGCGCGCGGCGGAGATTGTCGAGGAGCGCAAAAACAACCCCGAAGCCGAAGGTGTCGAGCAGATCCAGTTGCACGCCGTTGATCCCAACACGACGATCAACATCCGCACCCCTCTGCCCTTGGATGAGTCGAATCCGGAGTCGATGAGCGACGACAACAAGATAGCACGGACAATCTTTGAGACTTTCCCGCCGGGTCTGCAGAGGGCTCTCGAGAGCGGCAAGCTCGACGAGGTGAACAAGGTCCTGGCAAAGATGAGCGTGGATGAGGCGGAGCAGGTGGTGGAGCAGCTGGGCAACGGTGGCATGCTCAGCTTGGAAGAGGGTGTGATTGATGCGACGACGGAGGAGGGCCAGGCCAAGGTCAAGGAGATTGAGAAGACTGGGCGCATGCCGGGCGAGGAGGTCGACGAGTCGCAGCTGGCGGCGGACCCGGAGTAAGCGGCACGTTGGCATGCAAAGGGCGTTGGTGGTGTGCGGGTGTCGGGGTGGGATTGTTTCTGCATGGGATAGGCAGGATACGGTAGGCTTTGTATCAACAACCGGTAGGATGATAAAATGCATGTGGTATCCATGGTCACGTTTCCTCTGCACGCCTCTTGGCAGCCAGGGGGGGTGCTGCAGGGCCGCGGCGGGTGACAAGTATCGAGTCCACCCACGCGCGTCTGTCCCACAGGAATACCGGATGTTACTGGTCTGTAGTTGAACCAATATCCGAACGTAGGGGTGGGCCTTGACAGTGAGCAAATCCACCCGAATAGTGGATTCGACCAGCCATATGCCGTGGTGGAGAGCAGCGCTGCAGGAGCGGCCGCGATAAGGGCCGGCGACGAGTGATTTGGCAGGAGCGAGACATGACGCAGATGGGCTCGCATTTGCACGGCGGGTGACAGGAGAAGTACGGGAACACTACACTGCTATGTTTCTGCCGGGAGTAGATCGGATAGCTGGACGTAGATGCGCAGTAAAAAAGATGCACGACCGGTACGAGGAGGTAGCGTCATCCTTCCTGCTGGCTGGCGACGCCTCCGCGGTTTCGCCGATCGCAGCCCCAGCACGGGAATGCTCCGCAAGGTCCACGGCGACCTTCTCGGTGTCACAACCGCTTCTCAGCCCTACATACCAAGCTCGCTCCCAGTGCTCGCCGAGCATTCCGTCTTGCCTGCCACGTAGTATGAAGCGTCAGTCTGCGCGCCCTCCCTCCGCCCTGACTCTCCGCGCGCGCTGACCCCCGGCCCAGCTAAATGAGCCCCTCCATCCACGACCATGTTCAACCTCTCGAACTTGGTGCAGAAAGCCCAGTCGTTCATTGAGCCGTCGCTCGCCCTCGCCAGCCCGGGCTCCGACCGCCGCCCCTCCAAGGCCGCCCTCTTCCGCCTCCAATTCCGCCTGCCCGAGTCGCAGAACCCCCTCCAGGAGATCGCCGCCGAGCTGACGCTGCCCGGCCACCACACCACCCGCACCAGCACCGACAGCCAGCACGCAGACCGCCACCAGGGCAACCACTATGTCGGCAAGCTCCACCTCAGCGAGCAGTTCCTCTGCTTCTCCACCCAGGGGTCCAGCTTCCTGTCCACCGCCAGCCTGAGCGCTAGCTCCGTCTTCACCGGCCAGACCCACGGCGCCGGGCCTGCGGGCAATGGCTTCACAATCCCCCTTTGCGCCGTCCGCCGCGTCGAGCGCCTCCACAGCCAGAGCTACATGTTTGCGCTCGCCATCACAACCATCAACGGCATGGTCGACGCCAACCGCGCGAAGAAGGAGGGCGCGGTGCCGCAGAAGCTCACCATACAACTGGCCGGAAGCAGACAGCAGTGCGAGCGCTTCTGCGACGCTCTCAAGCGCGGTCTGCGCGAAGGCGTCAAGGACGTTGAGAACCTGAAGACCGTGGTGCAAACCTGCTACTCCGAGTACCTGCTCTCCGACGACGCCGGCGCAAAGGATGGCGATACCCCTAAACGGCAGCCGCCCGATACCGGCTTGGGCATGCAGTTCAAATATCCCGGCAACCCGCGGAAGCTGCGCGAGCCTACTAAGATAAGACTATGGCGGGAATATCTGCGAGGTAGGCCGGTCTCGAGGTTCTAGATCGACGTTGGGCTAACTCGTACCAGAGAACGGCCGGAACGCAACTCTCATCCGCCAACCAACCTTCCACAAGCTCATTCGTGTTGGTCTACCAAACCGCCTGCGAGGCGAGATATGGGAACTCACCTCCGGGTCCTTCGTTCTCCGCCTTCAGAACCCGAAACTCTACGAAGAGACGCTCGCCAAGAACACCGGGCGGGAATCGCTTGCTATAGATGAGATTGAAAAGGACCTTAACAGGAGTTTGCCGGAATATCCCGGATTCCAAAGTGATGAGGGTATCGATCGCCTGAGGCGCGTCTTGACTGCGTACAGTTGGACCAACCTCGAGGTCGGATATTGTCAAGCTATGAACATTGTCGTGGCTGCGCTTCTGATGTACGTGGCTCGCTTGGTGCTGATTGTGTCGACGGGACTGATTTTTGCAGCTACATGTCGGAACCCCAAGCCTTCTTCCTCCTTTCCATACTGTGCGATCGCCTGCTGCCAGGATACTATTCTACCACCATGTACGGAACCCTACTCGACCAGCGGGTCTTCGAGTCCCTTGTCGAAAAGACCATGCCTATTCTCTGGGAGCACCTTCAGAAATACGATATCCAGCTATCAGTCGTATCTCTCCCATGGTTCCTTTCGCTTTACATCAACTCGATGCCTTTGATTTTCGCCTTCCGTGTTTTGGATGTCTTCTTCCTAGAGGGCCCTAAGGTTCTGTTCCAGATCGGACTTGCAATTTTGCGCATCAACGGAGAAGAGCTACTGGATGCTACTGATGATGGGACTTTCATTTCCGTGCTGAAGACTTACTTTGCTCGCCTGGACGAGTCGGCTCATCCCAAGTCGGACAACGCCAAGCTGAGAGCAGTTACGAGGTTCCAGGAGCTTATGGTGATTGCATTCAAGGAGTTTGCTGGAATAACGCAGAACACCATTTCTGAGCAGCGAGCCAAGCACAAGGATGCCGTCTTGGACAACATTGAGAATTTTGCAAAGCGTACCTCGTTACGCAATCTTGGGTCGGAAAGCAAGAAATTGAGCATGAACGACCTCGGCTTCTTGTACGACCGCTTTTACGGTGTCTTGTATGAACGCCAGCAAAGGGCCCAGCAAGCGAAGCAGGAAGAGGAACGGAAAGAAAGAGCGAGTAAAATGAGAGCCTCCCAACTCATCACCGGCTTCTCGTTCGGAGGCGACGTCGAGAAAGGTAGAGTTGCTCTCGGTCCGAGCCCTACGCAGATGGATTATGATGCGTTTAGAGAGTTCCTTGCAGGTATGTTGAGCACTGTCTCACCGATCTCTTTCAACCCATGCTGACATAGAAAGGCATTGCCAAATGGGCTGTTACGGATTCTCCAACGCCACCAGGCGAACAAGAGAAGCAGATACACTCATATTTTGGAGGCAACCGAGCCAAATCGAATTCCCCATGGGGATCTGGTCCCGAGCCTGCGGACCATGAATTCATGCAACGGATCTTCCGGAAATGGAATACGGGGGATGAAGACACACTCAACCTGCAGGATGTCGTCTCTGGATTGGCCGCAGTAAAAGGCAACAAGGACATCATGGCAAATATCCAGTATTTCTTCGAGCTTTACGACGACGACAATGATGGTAGAGTAGATCGCGAGGGTATCTTAAGGATCTCAGAAGCTTTACTGTTCCTAACGAGGCGAGGACTGGATGGCAGTTCCCCGAAAGCGTCCTTAACCGAGATAGCGCTGGCAGATGATGCTGAAGGAAGGACCGACGAGTCGATTCTCAACAGTATCTCGGCTTTCATCCGACGCTGCTTTGAATACGCCGATCCCGATCACAAAGTCAACAAGAATCAGGACGTATCAGACGCAGTCAACGACTTCAGCATCGGCGACGAAGACGACGAAGAGAACCTGCTCGACGTCGACGACGACGACAAGCCCAAGGCCGAGCCCGCCGCACCCAAGGAGGAAGATAAGCTCCCAGCAGTGGAGGACGACCCTCCTCTCCAATCACCCAAGCCCGACGCCGCCACGTCGGCCAACCTGGCGCTGGATCCGGCGCACCCGCTGCACATCACGCTACCGACGTTCCGCATGGTCATCCTCGCCGACGAGAACCTCGAGCACTTCTTCGACCGCGCGTTCGCCAACTCGTTCCGCCTCTCGGACGTGCCCTCGTCGTCGGGCGCCAACCACCTCACCACCTTCGCCAACGCCGGCCGCACCCCGACGTCGGCAACCCATCCGGCCTCGCCTTCCCTCCCCTCGGTCCCCAGCACCGGCGGCATCGTGCCCCCCGGCAAAGGGCTGCGCGGCATGCTCGACAACATCGTCTCGGACGGCATGCGCGTCGCCGCAGAGGTCAAGCGCCGCATGGACGAGGCGCAGCGCGAGATGGAACGCGCCAACGCCGCTAATGCCAACGGTGGCGCCGGTGGTGTCGGTGGTGTCGGCGGCAGCGCCGGCGCCGGCGGTGTTGGCGATGACGACGATGACGAATATGACGGTAAGCACGGCACCAGCGCCGAGACGCGCAGCCTGCACGAGAGGGATCGCGACTTGCTCGAGGGCGCCGAGACGGAGGATGTGGACGAGGCGACCAGGGCGAGGCACAATCATGATGAGATGATGGGATTGGGAGCGGGAGGAGTAGTGCCGAATCTGATGGATGCGGAGCCGTCGTCGTCGGCGGAGGGGGAGAGTGGTGCGGCAGGGAATAAGTTTAATAATGGAGCTGGTGGGGGAGGCGCGTTGACGCCGACGTCGTTGTCGTTGTCGAGGGAGAGGGCGGAGAGCGGGGCTAGCAGTCGGAATGTCATCGAATTCGATAGGGGGTCGACGCTGTGAGGTGGTGGTGGTGGTGGAGGTGCGGTGAAGGGGGGTTCTCTGTCCCCCCCCCCCCCTTTTTTTTTTTGTTTCATTATCCGTTTTGGAGATTATCGTTGGTGGTGGGGGAATGCATTGTGGCATGTCGTCGATGGTCGGTGGATTGATGGATAATGGCGTTCGAATTTTTGTCTTTTCTTTTCTTTTCTTTATACATTTCCTTGGTATGCCATCCATTTTTCACTTTGGAAGAACAAGAGATAGTGTGGGTGCGTGGTTGGTTTGCGAGAAGGTTCTCCTCCTCCCCCCCTCCTCCTCCGTGCAAAGAAGTAGTAGACTCAATTCGTTGCTTTTTTTTTTTTTTTTTTTAATTGGCGTGTTTTTCCTATTTGGTTTGCTGTCGTTGCTGCTACTGTAGTTTTAAATGAAAGACCAAACTTGTTTTTTCTTTTCTTTTCTTTTTTCGTCGTTGTTGAGAAGATGGTTTTGAGGCGTTGCAGGGTCTCTGTCTGAGGTTTGGGGTCCGGGGGTTATCTATCTATCCACTGTACGAGTATGTCACGAATTGGCCACGCCACGCTACGCTCAATCAAAAAAGAAATGTCGAATCAATCAATCGACGACGACGACGGGAAAAGGTAGGAGGGGAGAAAGGAGTGCTCTCCGATGTCAACGCTTAAAGTCTTGGCAGTAAACGGGGGAGGGAAAGAAAAAAAAATCCATCATTGCGACGAAAAGAACCTTGTGCATTCAATCATTTCCGGGGTAATACATCATTTACTCCAAACACCGCTCACTCACACACGCTACACACAAACGAAAGGAGTTAAACCCAGCGCGCCCGTCATCTCCTATATACATACAACCCATCCAGCGTATATTGCCGGACCGAACCGAACCGCCAAACATTGACCACGCTGCAAACCAATCGAAACAATCACAGCACAAGATATGCGCATCCAACCAAGCCTCACCCATACACCTACCTCCTCATCGACGGTTTTGATGCCGGAAGAAGGGGGGGAGGGGGAAACCAGGTGGTAGGGGAAGCCAAGCCATGACTTCACACACGATGGTCGGCAAGAACCGAGGAGGAACGCTTGATCGGATGACCTCATCGTCTTACAAGAAAGAGGAAAGAAAAAAAGTGGGTCCCTGCTTCCTTTTTTTTTTTTTTTTTTTTTGGTTTACGTAGCAGAGATTTCTTGACGCTAGGAGGTGTTTGGCTAAACTTTTGATTTGACGTGCTTCCCCGCCGGGCGTCACTGGCGGTTTGCTACTGTGCTACCTACATACTGCGTGACTGTACGTCAACCTTTCTTTTGCGGAATACATACGCAACTGCATCAATCCTACATTGTGCATCTTGCGTTAACAGGCGAATGAATCCCAATACTTCACTGAAAGCTGTCCGTAAATCAAGTGTCAGGAAAATCATAATCATTCAAACCATCAACTCCGAATTCTTGATTCAGTATAGAAAACCCCTAGTCATGATCATACCCGGAATATTGACTACCCATCGTATCGCCATAAAAAAATTCCCGCTACTGCCAATCTATCACGTACCCGTGATGGCAATATAGTTACAAGTGTAGGGGGCCCGACACGACTGGAGCAGTCCCAGTGAATCCCACCGGAACTTTATCTAAGCCTGCATTCTCAGCAAAGGTGTAATCCCCATGTCCATCGCAGTCTCTAGTATAGGTCTTTTCGTTTTCGTCTCGATGATTTAGGTGACGGTGTAACCGCCGTCGACGCGGAGCTCGGCACCGGTAACGTAGTTCGAGGCGTCCGAGGACAGGAAAGTGACGGCGCCCATGAGATCTTCGGGCTGGCCCATCTTGCCCTGCGGAATAAGCGACGTCCACTTGTTCTTCAGGTCCGGGTTCTCGTCGAGAATCTTCTTGGTGCTATCGTCTCTGTTAGAAATCACTGATGATCCGACTTGCGTGGATGCGGGCAGACTTACAGAGCGGTCAGCATGTAGCCGGGGCTGATGGAGTTCACGCGAATGTTGGCGTGAGCCCACTCGACTGCCAGACTGGCGGCCAAGTGACGGACAGCAGCCTTGGCAGCGTTGTACGGAGCCTGCGGCTGAGGAACGTTGACGATGGCGCCAGACATGGAGCCAATCATGACAATGCTACCAGGGGACTTCCTCTCCATCAAGTGCTTGGCAACACCGACTGCAAAGAGATAGGTGCCGTCAACGTTCACACCCCAGAGCTTCTGCATGCGGTCGTACGGGTAGTGGATCGCATCGAAGTTCTCCGTGAAGCCGGCGCTGGTGACCAGGTTGTCAATCTTGCCGTGTTGAGCCTATACCATAGTCACTATTATTGTACGAGGAAGAGCAGGATCGAATGAAAGGTCGTGTAGCAGCTTGTCCGTGGCCATCCGAAAGCTTGCGAACAGCTTGCAATTGCCATTGCTATAGCCAAGCTCGCATAGACGATCGGAGGCTCGGCCAGAATGTAGTGTTGCGTCATGGAGAGATTGCAAAGTAATGGTTTGCATGGAATGAGATCTGGTGACACTCGACATGCAAACCATTGCCGGCACTCTGCATGCAACACTCCCATTCTGGGGAAGCTGCAAACATACGGTTGTGGGGCGAGGGTGACGGCTTGTCGGGAAAGATGCGTACCAGGATCTCTGCGATCGACTCGTTGACAGACGTGGGGTTGGAAACATCGGCGTAGTGTGCCGTGACCGTGGGAACACTACATGACAGGGGTCGTCAGCAATTGCGCGCGCTTGTGAAATGCACGAGACGGGGGAAAGGCTCGGACTTGGAGGTGACACGGGTGAGGACCTTAGGCGACGCGTAGCCGCCCCAAGGACCCAGCCGGAAATGTGAAAGCTGCGCATCGCGACAATGCCGCAATGGGGTAGTCGCAGAAGGGCAAAGAATTGGTGCGGAGAACTTACACGTCGGTCTGGTGGTTTTCCTTGCGGAAGGTGTCCATGAGGCTCTTGGCGGACTTCTCGGCCTCCTCCTCTGCGCGGCTGTCAGCGTCGCCAAAAGGTGCATTCGGGGCCATTGGTGCGACTTACTGTGCATGTCGACGATGGCAACGTTGGCACCGCTGTTGACAAGAGCCTGGGCCATGACAAGGCCCAAGCCGCGAGCGCCGCCGGTCACAATGGCGGTGCGGCCCTCCATCGAGAAGCTGGCGAGCGTACGCTTGAAATGCCAGCCAGCGCGGCCCTGGGTGGGACGCGAGGACGGCAGGTTCTCCTCACCGGGGTATGCCCACTGCACGCTCTCGTCGGTACGGGCGAACTGGCCCTCGTGCTCGCCGGACTCACCGGGAGCACCGGCAGTCGTGGCAGCCTCGACGTCGTCCTTCTTCGCCTTGTCGAGGCGCTGCGCCGTCAGCGACAGCGGGCGAATGGACTGACGAGCGGCATGCTGGGTGAAGAGGGGCGACGCCTGGCGGGCAGCGCGAGACAGCGGCTGAGGGCGAAACATTGTGAAGAGGGAGCTTGGTAGCTGGAGTGGAGTGCAGCGGCTACGCAGAGCTTGGGTGAAGAATGTGTAGGAGCAAAGAAGGGGCAGGGAGTGCGACTCGCGCAGGAACACGAGCTTTTGTAAGCTGGCAGCGGTGAAGAGTGCGGGTGTGTCACGGAGACCGGCGGGAGGTCGAGACGAAGGAGGTTTTTGAGCTGGCACATGTGCAGACCACGGGCGGTGACGTTAATGCTGGGGTAGAGCTTGGGCCTCCAGAAACTCGCGCCCCGCCCAGCCCCGGGTTTTGCACCCCCTCTGGCCACGTCTTTGCTGCCGCCCGCCTAGCGCCGCCCCTTCAGCAGATCCTGACTTCGAGCTCCACCAAAGCCCTGGGCCTGCCCTGTTCCCACGATCCACCCTGACGCTGCCGCGACCCTGGTGGCGGAAAGCACTGCAAAAAATGCTGCTGTATCTCGTCACCTTCAACCTCGCGCGGGCCCTCGTCGATCCACAGCTGCTGGGCCAGACGCTGCTGGACGGCCTCCCGCACCGCGCGCCGTTGCCCGACGTCATCGTATGCAGCTTGCAGGAGGTGTCGCCCGTCGCCTACGCATTCCTGGGCGGCTCGTATCTGACGCCCTACTTTGATCGCATCGCGAAGAGCGTCGCCATCGCCGCCAGGAAGCATGCCGACGACGAGAATGCCTACCGCACCGTCATCCTGCGCCATGTGGGCATGACTGCCATTGTGGTGTTTGCCAAGCCCGACGTCGCCGACCGCATCAGATGGATCCAAACCGCAGCCGTCGGCGTCGGCTTCATGGAGACGGGCCACAAGGGCGCCGTCGGCGTGCGCCTGGCGCTGGCGACGCATGCCGACAGCGACGACGAGGTGGAAATGACCTTCGTCGCCGCCCACCTTGCCCCGATGGAAGACAGCGTGCAGCGGCGCCTTGAAGACTGGGAGCACATTGTCCGCAACCTCGTCTTCGAGCCTGCCGCAGACCACGCCGCGTCCCAGGTCGCAGGCGCAAGGGCGATAGCATCGGAAAGCGATGCCCAAGAGGGCGAGCAGGAGCCGCTGATATCCCCTTCGTACGCCTCCGGACCGGCCTCCGCCCTGCGCGGCCTGTACACGCCGACCTCGCACGTCTTCTTCGCCGGCGACCTCAACTTCCGCACCCAGGACACGTGCCCGGCCGCCGACGACCATCGCACCCGCTTCCCGCAGCCCGCCCACCCGCAAGACTCGCCCCAGCACTACTCCAAGCTGCTGGCCACGGACCAGCTCAACCGCGAGCGCGCCGCCGGCCGCATCCTCCAGGGCTTCGACGAGCTCGCCATCGCCTTCCCGCCCACGTACAAGTACTCGACGCACCCCCGCCCCGACCCCGCCACCAACTCCACGCCGTCGCCCGAGCAGTCGTGGGCCTGGGCCAAGCACCGCTGGCCCAGCTGGTGCGACCGCATCCTCTTCCTGCCTCCGCCTCCTCCCCAAACCTTGTCCTCCCCTTCCCCCTCCTTCTCCCCGCTCAAGTACACCTCCCTCCCCCTCCTCCCCTCGTCCGACCACCAGCCCGTCGCCCTCGCCCTCGACCTCTCCGCCGACGTGCCCCTCGCCCCTCCGGCAAAGGACGCCGACGACGTGCGCACGCGCCCGCCTTTCCCGCTCAACCCCGAGTGGAGGGCGCGCCGCGACGCCGCGCGCAGGCGCGAGATTGCGTTCGGCGTGCTGGCGTACCTGACGTGGACGTACGAGGGCAACGTCGTGCTGGTGGCGCTGGTGGTGGGGGCGTTGGGCGTGGGCGCCGTGGCGAGGAGCTTTGGTTGAGTGAGTGAGTGCTGTGCTGTGCTGTGCGAGCATTTCGTGGTCATGGCTGTGAGCGTGTTTTTTTTTTTTTTTTTTTTTTGCTGGTGTGTGCTGGCAGCATGGTGGTGGTGGGTGGGTGTTGACTCATGACTTGACGTTTTGTAGAAGTAGTATATCTTCGGGTTCTGGGCTTTTTTCTTGCTATGACGGACGACGGCAGCGGTGATGAACGACGTACATGAAACAGCGAGAGAGCGAGAGTATAGAACTGCGGATATTAGACACTTAGTCCGTAGTAATGATCAGTCATATGAATTGCATCCAGTTCTTCTCGTCTCGTTATCGAACCGCTGAGACGGTGCATACATGCTCGACGAAAACGAAGATAATAACCGCATGGACCTGCGGGACCATCACGTATACATCGCCCCATCTCGCTTTCCGTAATCCTGCTTCTTCAAAATCCCCTCGATCATTTTTTTTTTCCGGCATCGCCCCCATTCCCGGTTCACCGACAAACAGAAACTGGAGATTCTGGATCACGTCATTGAGTACAGAGCCGCCATCCATCCATTCAGCCCGTTGGAGAGCGGAAACAACGAATCATGAGATGGTATATGTTGATTGGACAAACGGAAGCGATGCAGCGGAGGCGGTGGCGGCGGCGTCGAAGCGGCGAGGTTTGACCGGGTTAGGGAAGCGTGAGGGAGGGGAGAGAGAGGGAGAGGCAGCGGTAGTTGGTCGGATGTCGGGG